>VDFB02092731.1:0-11310 GCA_007258455.2 Sequoia sempervirens | reverse complement strand
ATTCAAGATCAATCATCATGGCATGTTTCTAATTGCATTATTTCATGTTTCATTCTTCATTATCTTATTTTGTCATTTGGTTTAATTACCTAAAAGGGTTTTAACCAAGGAAAACCCCTATTACCTAATAATCAACAAATTTTCCCCTCTTTAATGTGTTATTGAAGGTTTTTAGATTGAAGAAAAGTGGATTTGAAGCCTTCAAAGGCACAAAAATGACAAAGTTGCAAATATTGTCAAATTTGTCATGAAAAGTTTTCAAAATTGATGAAAACTCAGATCTAGAGAAAAATATCCATACAATTTTTATGAAATTAGTGGGAAGGTGGTTATTTTATCCATCATTAGAGACTTACAAAGTTTCAGTTCAAGATTCTGCTCCCATAACACTTCATGACAAAATGGGATTGATCCCCTAGTTGTGGTGAATGAGTCCCACTGTATGAGTTTTTTAGATATCTTTACAGATTTGGATACCCATTTGGCTAAAACTTGATCCTATGTAGAGACCTAAATATGGGAGTGATTCACCTAGAATGGCGAATGAGTCCCACTAGGCTAGAAAATCAGGTTTTTTAGGATTTCAGAGCTCCATTCCATCTCCAACAAGTTTCCAGGTGCACACTTTCTATTTTATTTGCATTTCCAAGTCATTTAGTGAAGTATTGCATCAAACTAGGTTTTTCATTTCATCTTACATGTCATTATACTTTCCAATTTTAAACTTGGTGGTGAACCCCTCTTGTAAATTGAAATCATACCCTAGGATAGCCTATTCTCAGATCTCTTGCCTCTAATCCACTCTTGGGGTGAGATATCCAGGGTCATCATTGAATGTGAAGTATATAAGATTGTTTCCCTAGGTCATAAACCCTATTGGAGACAAAATTCTATGATACAAGCCCCAATCTAGTAGAAACCCACCATAATACTAACAAGGGAGATCCATGATAGGTCCACTAAAAATGTGTGTTAGAAAGAAGTGCATGGAGGATACTAAATAACATCTTAATATTCCCATGAAAGTACTTGAAATTGAACAATGATGTGTAAACCAAGGCTCACATGCATGAGGAAAGAATCACTAGGATTTTATGGTCTCATGGAAGAGAAACTCACTTGAAAAAGTTCTGATGGCAAAAAATGGAACTACAAAACCCCTCATAAAAATTTATAATATAGTGAGAGTACAGAAGGTAAAATAAGATGTGTGAAATCCCCAAAAAGCTTGTACAATAATGACAATTTATCTCAATGCATTTACATAAGATAAAGTTCTTACAAAACATGTATCTAATGCCTAAATAGGATAAAATGCTAGAAATACATGTAGACGAGCCAAAATAAGTAATCGCATGCAAACATAAACTTTCTAGGAGCTAAAATGTCAAAGTAATTCAATAAAATGTGAAGAATTATCTAAATAAGATTTACCTAGAGAAAATTCTAAAATAAGTGAATGGATAGATGTGAAGAGCTTTGAAAGATCTTTATAACAATGTAATAATTGTGAAAAATAGAGAAATTGTTAAAGTTTTGACATCAAGAGTGAAAAAACATATAACTTAGAAAAGTGATATAATGCACTAGCAACAAAATGTAGTGATGAGGCTCACACCAATGGAAAGTACATGGAACCATATTTTTGATGATCTCATTTTCCAAATTTTGTTACAATGCACCCAAATTATGACCAAAATAAAAAACCTTCTACTTTTGGCCACATAGGTGGCTAGCAAGGGGTCAACCAATGTCTGTACCACTAATGTCATGCTAACATTAGAATTACATTAACATTGGGGAAGGTTTCCATTATTAAAAAAAATGGCCCTTGTAATTTTCAAAAAGATATTTAAAATTCCAATATATGCCAAAAAATTCTTTTCTAGAAACAATTAACAACATCAAGAAAAGAAAATTGCTTGAAAAGTTGATGTTATGGAATTTGTAGAAAAGCATTGCTAGAAATTTTGATTGGTGATGAAAGGTTAGAGGTGCAATAAATTTGTCACCACTTGTGCTAAAGTGGCCACTATGTAGGTTTTAAGGGCACCCACTTTAAATAGTTGTCATTGGTAGGAAGGCTGCTTCGTGGCATGATTTCCACCAACATGTATGAGCTTGCATGGGGCTACATGAATAGGTACATTGAACGGCCTAGAAAATAAATATGCCCCATTTTTCTTTCTTAAAAATTCTTTTTCTATTTTTTTTTGAATTAAAATGAAATAAAATTTTGTGAAAAGTTTTGTGCTTTGTTTTTGTAGTAGTCATCTAGTATGGCCTATACAACCTTGTTAGATTGTTGTACTAATTTTCTCTCATAATCTCATGTAATAGATTATGATAAAATTTATAGTTATACTTCATCATTTTTTCCTTCTAAATGTAATGGTGAAGTCCATTTAGCTCCAAAATGCACCACAAAAATGTCAAAGACCACAACCTACAAAAGAATTATGTAGATTCTAGATTTAACTTCTATAACCCTAGTTGAGAAAAACCCCACAAAATTTAAGAATGAGTTTTTTGAATCCATGTTCTAATACCATGTTGTAATTTTGAAAGCACACATAAGGTAGTATCAAACAACAAATGAGGAAACCTTCCACACATGAGAATTCAAAACAATAATTTTTCATTTCCTCAAAAATAAAATCTTACATAATGCTGATCTTTCACTTAACTCAATAATATAATGAATGGGAGTTCTTATAAGTGAAAATCCTAAATAAAAATGGGATTAGATCATGAAAATTTTCAATGTCACATATGATGAGGCATAACAATCTAATAATAGCTCAATTTAATAAAAGAAAATAATACTCCTAGGCCTAGCTTAAGTTTGTAAAGTAAAATTATCCTAATAATAAAATAAATATTAATCAATAATTAGCTAGTTTAAATGATTAATCTAACTGATTGGAGGCATCTTGAAGGCCTTATATGCATCTTCTTGGTATGCCTCAAAGTAAGAGTTAAGCATTAAAAGAAGGAAATAATGGCAAGAGAAAGGATGGAGACAACTATGTATTCTTTGAGGTAAGAAATTATCACTCATAGGTGATATCTATTGTGGGAAATATGAATCAACTGAACCCAACCAACTATGTGATATTTTTTTAACCTATTGTTTAAATCCACATGGCACACATATGTGTTTAATTTATTTTTTATGGCACTAATATTAGTACACACTCTACCTTGGTACACATAAGTTTGCAACTATAGTGGTAAGAATTCGCTATAAACTAAACCCAAATACTAAATTTATTATTCATGAGAAAGTAAACCCTTGCTCAAGTTCATATGTTTCCTCTTGAGTCTCGGTTACAATTGAATAAAATTTCTAGACTAACCTTTCAAAAAAAAATCTTACTTTTTCCTTGTAGGTCTACCTTCAATGTGAAAGTAGATATGAATATGGATAGTATTAAGCTTGAGAAATATTGTTGGAATGTATGAATTTTTTTTTTGGTTGAGCTTTGTTAAGTAGAAGGGTTTAGAAAAAAAATTTGCAGTCAAAGCTATAAAAGGCATTTTTCTTTTGAATCACATGTTTCCTATTTTATTTTTTTGAAATATGTCTAGACATAAAATGAATAGTATAATAAGATAACTTCCTTCTTGGAACTACATTTAAATTTTAGCCTTATGAGAAAAATGTATGCAATAAAGAGAAAATTGAAATTTGTAACATTATAAAATTTATCATTTTAAGTTGATTGATCATATAATAGATAAAAATGGTTTATATATATATATATATATCTATATTAGTGAATTATCTACTTTTCCTAAATTTTATTGATACATTAATAGAATTCTAAGCACCACTCACCTCTTATGTCAAACCACAATCTAGATAAAAAAATTATTTTCTACTCTATAAAGAGAATAGTATTTTAATATCTCTTTTCTAGACTAACAAAAAATATGACTCCATTCTTTAGATATAAGGTGAACATTAATAATAATGATATATATCTAATTCTATTTTCATTTCCAAGCTTTTATCTATTTCATTACAAGGTTACAATTCACATTATTTAAAAAACACACAAAACTATCTCTTCTTGTTTATTTAATTATACACATGTATAATAACTATTTCCCAATATATGTGTGTGTGAGTGTGTTTGTGTGTAGATATATGTATGTATGTATATATAATAATTGTCTCTAAAGCTATCGTAGATACATATAGCATTGCATCCATGATTTATATTGATACCTTAGTCAACAAGTTTTTCAGTATATATTGCAATTATAACAATTTATCATAGTATATTAGGTTCATTTTTTAAACACAATCACAAAATGATTGCAACAAAATTTTACATAAACAATATAGTTTTCTCACAAAATGGTATTTTACTTTCAACATAAATTACATCTAGGTCAAAAGTATTTCCAATATTTTTAGGACCTACATATTAATACAAAATAACCCTCTCCTATATCCTATGTGATATCACCTCCTAGCCCTACGAATGCATACCATTCCACCCCCAATCTAAAGTAAAATATGTAGTGACCAAATAACATATACAAAATTAATACATAGTAGCACAATCATGGCCTAAAGGGAAATACTACATAAGATTTATAGCAAACACTCATTCCATTTTTAAAATAGAAATTTCCCAAGGACGTCTACAAAATTGGTTGTATAAGAACCCCACTAAATTGGTTGAGCTATCAACCTAAAGGAAAATCCAAAAAAGAACAATTATTTTACCAAATTCATCCCTTCCACATGGTGGAACCTTCAAAAATTTTGTAAATTTGAAGTGCCCATATTGAAAATTTTGCCTCTAGACTCTCAAAAGTGCACCTAAAAAATTTTCCCGAGTGACCTACTTTGGAGGGTCATAATATGATCCTGTTCATTTTCAATCTAAACCCCTTGGTAGAAAAACTCATGTGACATATGTGAACTTTCATGTCAATTTTAAAATCCCCATGATGAGTTTTGACAGTATTTTGAAAAGTTCTCGGCCACGCTTTGTTGTTTGACAACTTCCTTAATTTTGTGAAGTGGCCTCCTATTCGAGCTTGTATTTCACAAATGGATGATTTTCATGATGAAAGTATCGTTTCTCTCAATTATTCCCACATTCATATGCTCCTTGGTCCATTTTCAGAGCCTGAATATCTATTTTTCTATTCTTTTTGAGATAAAAAGGAAATGCAGTTTGTTCTGATTTTGCATCTACATTTCTAACATATTTTAAGGTGGTCAAATTTGAATCCTAATATCTCCTTAGAATGAATGAAAATTGAAGAAAATCCATCTTGTGGAGATACTTAGTGTCCTTAAATGATCTAATTTTTCTAGTGGTGAATTCCCAGAAGTTGATTTGGTATTTTTTTGAAGTTGTCATTTTGTGAGTTTTAACGGGTTTTGAATAGGTCCAATTGGAGAAAAGTATAATTGAGAAACTTTGACATTGAATATCTTGCACCTCATGATCTATCTTTCTAAGCCACTTGTTGCATTTCATTCTCGGGTTTAATATTTTCATGCCTATGAATTTTCATAGCTCTAGGAGGTCATTTGACAGATTTTCAAAAGCGATTCCAAAGGCCACTTGACCTATTTTGCTCATTATTCCAATATTCCAGAAAGCAAGTTTTAATGATAACCTAGTTCATTCTTTTACCTCAGGTGCATTCATAAGTTGTGCCAGATCAACTAAGGATGAAACTTGTTTGAAAATGAATTTTTTTAGCCGGGCCCACATCGAGACCCGACATGCTTTACATAGTAGTGAAATTCGAAGTGTTGCATTGTGACAATGACTTCAAGTAAATTGCTCTAAATTGGCCAACATGTGGAGGGGTATACAATTGCAATTTCTTTCAAGTTTTAAAATGCAAAGTGATATCCACCTTTAAAATATGGAGTTTGAAAGTCATTTCATCAAGTGGATAAAGACACTAAGTAGAGGATCAATTATATAAGAGGTGCAAAGTTTCATTCATGAAGAATATACACCTAATATGATCTGTAGAAATTATCCACTGGGCCATTTTTGTATTAAGAAACTGTGAAGTGAATGATTGTTGATGTAGAGTCTCAGTCTTGTGAGGAGCCAATGATGCACTTAATGTGCACAAAAAATTATCTAATTTGTGGGTGTCTGGCAATATGGAACCAAAATAAAGCAGTGAATGCATAGATTTAACATGGAAAGAAAATGGAAGGAGTATTAACTTCACTAACACAATACAACTTAATCTTGTTGGGTTGTTTGAATAGCCATGTGTGATATTGGGAGAAAATTCTTATTAGATAAATATTGTTCGCTTCTTGAGAAATATGGAATCCATATCCCTGGCTTGTAGCCATGGCCCAGGCTCTAAGTGGAATCCAATCAAGTTTTACATTTATTAGGAAATGCATAAAGTGAATCATATCCAATTATTCTTTTGTTATGTCTCATTTGAAATTTGGATTATGGTGTGGCTCTATGCAATGGAAGTAGGGAAAATCACTACCTATAGAAAGCATTTGAAGGTAACTCTCTTTCTCACTAGCAATATGCTGAGGTACAGTGAAGGAAAAACATATTTGGGGTTTGGATCCCAAATTAATATTTGGATCAATTGCTACTTTACCAAGGTCAAAATATGATATGCAAGGATTTAAATGAGATGGCGGATCAAACCATGTACTCTACACAAAAACCTGATCAATTAGTCATTTTTCAAGGGGGCATGAAAAGGTGAAGGAAAGGGTTTTGCATGCCATGAATGATGAAGTAACAATACTAATGAATTGAGCAACGATAAAGCCATCGAATAAAAGGGGTCATGGTGATTTTTTTTGAGGAAGTTTTGACACAAATATAATAAGTTTAACTGTGAGATACAACTTTGTTTGATCATTTATTTTTAACCTTTCCCAAGTATGGTTCAAGTTTGATGTTCAAATATGCCAAAAGTGATTGAAAAATTCCCACATTGTGCTAAAACCTTAATTTCACCATATGGAGCCACTACATTAGCTAAGATGAAATATTTTTGTTTCCATAGCTTTGGAGTAAGGTATGGCCATCCATCAAAGTACAAAGGATAGAAGAACTCCTAGGTGTAGAGAAGGAACCATGGTCATGGAAACAGTCTTGTAAAGGCCTGAGAATTGAATTATAAGGGGGTTGGCACATAGGAGTAAAGAGATCAATGAATTGAATTGGGGCAACCACTGCATTGGCTGAAAAAGGAAGAGTTGACATTGGAGGATGGGTCCAAAGAAATGAGATATCATGTCCTAAAGAGGCTCGAGCACTATATAAAAAATGTGGATGCATTTGAGGTGAATGAAGAATGGAACCATGAGGATGCTATAGGAAACATCATTGTTCAACATATGGGAACACACCTATAGAAAAAAATTATCAAAATTGTTTGAGGAAATTTTACAGTGAAAGAGTTTTAGTGGATGGTTCAAACCCTAAGATTCCCATCCCCCGTCACTCGAAGTTCTTTGCAGTCCCCTATATAACACACGATGAGCGATGGTGTGTGCTTCCCATCACCCATCGTGGGATGTTGCTTCCATTCTCCCACTCCAACGCACGATGAGTGATATGTTGGAGAAGGTAAGGTGGGGCCCGTTTAAAATCAAAAGGCACGGATATAGTTTTAAAAGCCTAGTGTTAAATATTTTAGAAGGCCTTAATTAATTTTAAATAAAGGTGAAAAGGTGGGGGTAAATGTTTTATAATTCCAAATACCAAAATCTTTAAAATCTTCATGGTAATATTTTAAATATCAGGGGTGTGGAAGAAATATTTTCATTTTCCCAAGGAAATGGTTTTAAGAGTAAAAAAAATTAATGTAATGTTAAATGAGTATCCTTTTATTGGGAAATGAAAATGTAAGATGGAAATAAATTGTGTAGTGCAATATTATAGGTGCATGGGTAGTATTGTATTTTTTCTTGGAAAAGTGAATGAAATATTCACTGTGGAGTGCTTTATTTTCAAAGAGGTGAAAATATAAAATACAACAAATGGGAATTGGGTAGATGATTTTCACAGTGAAATTATTTTTCAAATACAAGCAAAGCCATTTTCAACTACAGGGGTAAAATGATGAATATTTTTTCACATGGGGAAATTTTTTGTTGTTTAAAAAAGAGTGAGCAAAGAGTAAAGGAAAAGTTTGCAAATGAAGACAAATGAGAGAAGCTTTTCAGTTTCTATTGCTAATGGATGGAGAAGGGAGCTACCAAGTGTCTTCTACAGATTATTTATAAGGCTTCTTTTTGTTTTCTTCTTTCTCCTTTATCTTTGAATTCTCTTCTCATTGTAAGGGGTTCCATTTTCTGAAAGTTCTGCAGGGCAAACATAAGCTGTGTAAAAATTTATAAAGCTAGGGTAAGGTATGACTATTAGTCACCAATCTGAAGTGTTTTTGTGTTCAGAATTGGGTTTCATGAATATATTTCATTATGTGATAGTCTCCATGGTTGAGATGTAATACTCTTTTGAATTCAATAATCAAAGATCATCTAGGTTTTTTCATGCACATTTGATGCATTTGAGTTGAAATTGTTATTATTTTTTGTTCAGAGAATGATCTAATTTCTTTAATTAGTGTCAATTATATTTGTTATTTCCTATTGTTCAAAGAATGGAGTAATTGATTTAGCTAATGTAATAGTAGTGTTATGTTTCTAGGTGGATTTGTAAGAATCTTTATCTAATAAAGCTTCAGTGGTCTTGTTTTCATAATGTGATAACATTTTCAAAGATCTTCAAAACATTTTTAACACTGTAGGATGAAGTGTTGGTTATATGAATTTGTAGCCCTCTTTTGGCACTAGTCAATCTTTATGCATATTTTGTTTTCAGTTTGGTCCCAAATTATTAAATCACATGCCATTTCAATTCTATTTTCTAAGTTATTTGTATTTTCCATGTTCTCCATGTTGATTAATGAAATTCACCAAATGTCTTAGCCAATGTTGAGTGATATCCTATGTTCCTCAATAAATTATACTACATCATTTGTTAGGAAATAACTTGTTAAGTGTGTTTCTAAATCTTTAGGTGTTGCTAAAGGGTCACCCCTAGGTCCTATAGAGCCTGAAGTGTAGGAAAAATGTGTTCCAATCTCATTTCCTATGAGTTGGGAAAATCCTACACTAGGTCTGAACATGAGGTGTGTCTTACTTATAGGATTTAGTGGATTTGTTGATTTGGAGAACCAAGAAATTGGCAACTCGATTGGGGAGAAGTGAACTATTTAGTTAATTTTGTCCTAGAATATTTGGTGCAAATTTGTTGAAATACATTTTGAAAGAGTCAAAAGAATGAATGATTGGTTCAGATGTTGAAGAAGTTCTAGATCTGCAAATTGATGTGTAGTAACCCAATTTCAAAAGATTGAGGTGACTCTGCTAGAATAACTCAAAGATTTTAAATTCTACAAAACAATGTTTTAAGTTCTAGAAAAATTATATGTAGAACATAAAATCTACAAATATTTAAACTAAAATGAAAGTTATATGGTAGAACATAAAAATCTACAAAACAATATTTTTAAATTTAGAAAATGCAAGTAGACTTGGTGCAGTGACTAAATCATCCAAATGGGCATATAAGTCCCAATGAGGGTGTTTTTCAAAAAAATTTAGAAAATTCAATTGATTTTTATAATTTTTATGTTGGATGATGTGTAAACTAAATGAAAATGCTAATTTTATATGAATTTAAATGGTTTTAGATGCAAAAATGCAACCTATATTCACTTTCATTGATGCAAAATTAGAAAATATAGAATGTAAATTAAGTACTACAAATCCTAATGTAATGTTAATGCAAGCAAGATATAGGATGATGATGCAATCCAAATCAGAATTATGATGTTCTAAATGCAGGTTCACTAAAATGAAATTGTAGGAATTGGGTGATTTTCTTGTATGGTTTAGGACATAGAGCAAACCCACCTTCCAATAATATGATTGAAGGAAAACCCTAGAGATCTCAATGCAAAGGAGAAAGATATATCAATAGGGTTACATCCCAATGGGTGATTGTAAAACTAATGAGGGTTCGCCACCACCAAGTTACTGGATTGAAAGAGGAAATCAATGCAAGACGAATGCTTAACCCTAATTTCATAATTGTTAACTTAAAATAGATGTGATGCATGAAGACTTTGGCATGATGCTTTATGCCTAAATAATTCTCTAAATCACTTGATAATCTACCCTTGAGTGATCTTGAATGCTCCTATGAAAACTTGAATTCTTTTGTTAACTCAAACTTGTTGTAACAATGCTCATTCAACTTGTTAGGTGTAAAATGAGTGAAAGAAACTTGTATTTATACTTAAGTATGCCAAAATTCCCAAAATTACAGTACTACAAGCTGACATCAAATCTAAGAGGATAAAATCCCACGAATAATTTGAATTAATTTTAATATTGGGCTACACAAGACTCATACACCCAAGGTGGCATATGAGTCTCATTTGGTGTAATTTATGGGACAAAATTTTAAAATGCTTAGAATGGTGTAAAACTAGGATCAGGGCTCAAAACCCTAGCTGGGACTCATACACCCAAGGTGGTGTATGAGTCTCAAACCACCAAATATGGGTCAAACAACCTAAAAAACACCTAAATAATGATTGGATGTTGATTTTTGTCTAGATCATCCTAAAAAAATACATTAAATGGGGTTTTTGGATGCAAAATAAGGCCAATGAAAGCATAAAGAAGCCCACTTATTTATTAAAACTAGAGAATAGTGTGAAAGTGTGTTATAACACCATACAACACTCCCAATAAGGCATCAATAAGCTAATTTACTTCACAATTGCCCAAGATCTAATGTGAACATGTTAGACATATTACAACATTAAATCAAGGCCATATTAGGGAGTACTTTTTCCATCATTATGGTAAATTTCTTTTAGTTTCATATGGTAGACAAGGGAAATTTATCTTCTTGAGTTTGAAATGCCTTCATTGCTTGCTACATTCACCAACTTCTAGAGGTGGATGTAGAGCTAGAGGACTTGAAATTATCTTATCATCCTCATCATTGTTATGAGGAATTTTATTTTTCTGTTGGAAGGAGGAAAATTATGTCGGAAGGGGTATCTTGATATGCTACTCCTTTGGTATCCTCAGTTGGTACTTTTTCTAAGATTTTATGAATTTCTTCTCTTGTTATTTCACATCCTTGTTTGCTTAAGATCGTGAATCCTTTTCCATATGTATCTTCTAGGTTAATTCTTGTGTTGGTTAATTTAATAAAATAGGATGGTTGAATGTTTTCTTTGTTAGAG
>VDFB02092730.1:0-11506 GCA_007258455.2 Sequoia sempervirens | reverse complement strand
TATTAAATAAACTAAATATATTAAAATAAACTATAAACTACAAATGAGATATATTGAACATGTTATAAAGTCTTGACATTTTCTAAAATGCTATGTTAACAGATCGGATATCCGATATGTCTGACACACAATTCATTGCCTAGGGAATAGGCTCGGGTTTGCTTTGGTTTTTGGTTAGGAGATACCAATCCTAAAAAGTCAACACAAAAAGCGTGTTTAATAGCTTACTTTGTTTTTCCGGACTTCGCCCATGTGGCTGACGATTTTATTTTTAGCCAAAATTGATAAAATGAAAAGGGTTTGTAGAGGATCTCGTGTTTTGCCAATATAAATTATGTTTTATTTTGAATTTAATAGATTATTATTATTTATTTACTAGAATTATGACAAAAAGTCTTGATTGATAGGTCATTGTAAAACATTTTATAACTTTCAAATTCAGACTTATTTTTGAATCCAAACATGCATCACATTCTATGCTTTGTACTATAGGATTAAAAAAAAATTGAATTTCATGAAATTTTGACCAAGTTAAGGTGGTCGACATACCTAGTTTTTATATTTTAAAAAGTTGTAATAAAAAATTCATAATTAATTATTTACATGGAAAAAATTACAAAAAATATAAGGCCACATCCTATTACGAGTCCCTCTACTTACATATAAAATCCTCATAAAAAATATTATCATTTTATTATGGTTAGGGTGGTCAGACATACACCTACTTCTGAATTTTTTCCTAAAATTTAAGTAATACTGCATTGAAATTTTAAATTTTCACCAAATAGATTTTGTTTTTAAAAAAATAAACCTAGTAGTTTAGAAACTAAATTCAATTTCCCACAGAATCTATTCTTACATATTTTTGAAATAATATAGATAACTTATTCAAATTTTTACATCAAGTTGTCTAACTCTAATTGTTCTGAATTTTCATTGCCACTTAAGGGCTTGTTTGGCATACCATGATCCTGCACATACCCATATTATATCATATTATATTATAAATGATTTTTGTTATAATATAAAAACCCTCATGTCGGACCTGACCAAATAAAAAAACAACTTAAACTAAATGGATATTCATTCCAAAATGGATATCTATTTTAGAATGGATATCCATTTGGTAATGGATATTCAATTTGAATGGATATCCATTTTAAACAAATATTCATTTAGCTTTGGTGTTTGTTATGGTTCCATGTACTTTCTACCCAAGCCTAGAAAAAGTCAAAGTGGATTTTTGTGTTTTTGGGCAAGTTAAAATGCTTTTTTTTCACATCCCCACTTTTTGGAACCCCATGATCTTGCATAGACCCACCTATTGCACTTTTTCTCAGGGGTCTAGGAACCAATTCCCAAGTCTTGTTCTTCTCAATCTGATTTAGTTCCTCTTCCATAGCCTTAATCTAGCTCTCATCCTTGTTGGCCTCCATGTAACTTTTAGGTTCAATTTGTAATAATAGAGCAAAGTTCACTTGCTCCTTATTCTTTGCAATTCTTATCCTTGTCTGAACACCTTCATTTTTATCACCACTTATCTGATTTGTAGGATGATCCCTTTGTACATACTTTGTAGGTGTCTTTTCAACTTTTTGTTTTGCCTCTTCATTAGCAATTTCTTCTTCACAGTCTAATTCTTCTTCAAAGTTATCCTTATCGGATTTGACATGTTTTATATCCTCATCAACCTTGGCATTGATACTTTTGATGTAGGAGCATCCAGTGGTGTAAGGGAAATATTGCATCACCCAAAAATATGCATTCCATTTTTGTTTCCTTTTGTTTTCCTTTTGTAGATGTCCTTGCATTTCTGGATACCCTTTTCGTCATAATGTAAATTCCCACTTTTAGTTTTGCTTCTCTGCTTTTTCTAGTCAACTGCTATTTTTAGCAGGTATTGGAATTTGAAGGTGTTTGGGGAAAAATTTTATATGGGCGGATTCAAAATAAAAAAATAAGAAGATTGGCGAAAGAATCAAGTCGAGAGCATTCCCAGTTTGAAAGATATTGCAGTTTCAGTCTCCCAGAAAAGCACCTAAAAACCTTCCAAATCAGGTTTGAGGCACTAAATTCCCCAAAATAGCTTGAAAACTTGTCAAAATTGGTGAATCACATTTCAAGTGCATTCTTGACTCTAAGACCTTTCTGACGGTTCAAACGGTTCAAAAAACGGAGTCCCAGATCAAAAGTTATGGCTCCTAGAAGTTGGTACACTTTCAAAATGTGCTAATTTTTTAATAATGTTTTAATTTTTGAATTGCAAATTGTAATTTGTGGCACCAAACCACCAAAACATGATAATTCAAATGTTTTTTGGCTCCAAAACAAAAAAGGAGCTATTTATGGGGGGGATTTTCTGATTTTTGTAGCTTTTTGGGGAAAAGAGTTTGCATGCTGCAAAAGGGGATTATGTAGTTTTCTAAAAAAATTTGTAGCTTGCATTTATGGCAGAGCTTGAGGATTTTTGATCCTCTGCATGGAAGAAGTTCTATTCTAAATAATAATAAAATTTCTCTGGTTGTTTGCATCATTTTTTATGTCTCGGGTTTGCTCCCTCTTCAACTTTCCACAATCTTGTGCAGCCTCTTGTTGTAGCACTTGTAAGCTTTGCTTTGGGTGGAATATCCTAGAAATATTCCTTCATCACATCTAGAATCAAAACTTCCCAAGTTTTCATCTTCTCTCTTGATGTAGAAGTTGCTACCGAACACTTTGAAATACTTGACAAATGTTGGTTTGTCATACCACAGTTCATAGGGTGTCTTGTCACTATTGTCTCCTATTTGAATTTTGTTTAAGATATATACTATGGTATAGACTGCCTCTCCTCAAAACATATCTTCTAACTTGGCCTCATTTAGCATTGTTTTGTCCACATTCTTAACTACCCTATTCTTTCTCTCAACTACTCCATTCTACTGTGGAGTTCTAGGTGCAGAATATTGTCTTTTAATTCCATGGTTCTCATAATACTCAATGAATTCACCTAATGTGAATTCCCCTCCTCTTTTTGATCTTAAGCAGTTGATTCTTCTCCCAGTCTCTTTCTCAACCATCTTTTTGAATATCTTGAATCTTTCAAATGCTTGAGACTTATCTTTTAGAAAGGTTACCCATGTCATTCTTGTATAGTCATCAATTAGCAACATGAAGTATCTTTCACCTTTCAATCCTCTTGTCCTTGTAGGTCCACATAAATCAATATGAACCAATTGTAAGGGTTTGGCGGTTGAATATTCTTTTGTTTGAAACTTAACCCTTATTTTCTTTCCCTGTTGACATTCTTTGCAAATGATATTTATAGGCTTGGTTATCTTGGGCATGTGTATTACCAAACCTCTTGAGCTTACTTTCACTAGATGATCAAAATTTACATGCCCCAATTTCTGGTGCCACAACCAAATCTCATCAGCTTGATAGGTATCAGATAGCTTCGACCTTTTACTTCACAAATATTGTAAAGATTGTTGTCGGTCCTTATTCCTTGTGCAATTGTCTTTCCATTTTTCCTTGTCTTGCATCCTTCTAAATTAAATGTGACCTTATAACTATTTTCACAAATATAACTTACACCTAGTAGGTTTTGCTTTAATCCTTCAACATAAATTACATTTTTAGTAGGATTTTTACCATCTAAGCTCAATATTCCTTTACCACAAATCTTTATTATAGTGTTGTCACCCAAACTAACTGAACCTCCTTTACATTTCTTAATTTGGATGAATTTTCTCTTATCACCAATCATATCACTAGTACACAAACAGCAATATATGACTAAATAAAATACTAAAAATTGCATA
Source organism: Sequoia sempervirens (assembly GCA_007258455.2). Taxonomy (NCBI): domain Eukaryota; kingdom Viridiplantae; phylum Streptophyta; class Pinopsida; order Cupressales; family Cupressaceae; genus Sequoia; species Sequoia sempervirens. The sequence goes on along the minus strand of VDFB02092730.1, from coordinate 7,703 downwards.
TAAATGACTAACTTTAGTCACGTGACTACTAGTGGTGTATTTGTAGTCAATTATAACACCACTAAATTTATGACTAAACAATTTTAGTCATTTATTTAGTCATTGATTTTAGTCATTAATTTGGCCATTGATTTAGTCATTGATTTAGTCATTGATTTAGTCATTTATTTAGCCATATTTTTTAGTCATTAATTTTAGTCACGTGACTATTTTAGTGGTTTATTTGTAGTCATTTATAACACCACTAAATTTATGACTAAACTATTTTATTCATTTATTTAGTCATTGATTTGGTCATTGATTTAGTCATTAATTTAGTCATTTATTTAGTCATGGTAGTGATTTGTTTAGTCATATATTTAGTCATATATTTAGTCATTACTTTAGTCATTACTTTAGTCATATGTTTAGTCATTAATTTAGTCATATATTTAATCATTAATTTAGTCATGTATTTAGTCATGTATTTAGTCATTACTTTAGTCATTACAAATCAAATCTAACTTAATTAATCCTCACAAATTTATACATATAAACTTCAAGTATCATAGATATTCAAATGTTAAAAAACACCATGAAATGAAGACTAAAATGCTTGAACGAATATGATTGATCAGATACAAACACAAACAGATTACAAATCAAGAGGAGCCACAACACAGTATTTATAAGTGAAAAGAAAACCACTCTGAAAATTTACATCATTAAGCCTCATTGGAAAATCAAAATCTCATTGGTTACATTCAATGTCTCAGTGAAACTGTACAACTTACAGACACTATATAAATAGAATACTCCTATTTTCATATACTTATACTATTTTCCCCTTCCTTAACTACAGTCCTTTTGGAAGGGCAGCGACCTCCTATAGGGGTTTGACCCATTTAATCCCCTTGCAAATCCACAGCTTTCCTGCTGCTATTAGTTTTGGCTCCTCCAAACTCTTCCTCGCTAGTATTCCCCTTTCACTTCTCTAATTTGGAGTTGTAGCCTGAAAATAAGGTTTTGAAATTTGCACATCAAAAACTCAAAAAAGTCAATAATACAAGAGAAAATTTGTCATTATTTCTATGCATGGAGTTGTTTTATTAAGATAGAATGTTATTGAATAATTGATCTAATAGCTGATTTCTGTATGAATGAAAGTATTCTTGTATATTCAACACCTTGCAAATTTTCCACAAGTTATAAATAAAGGGAAACCTCCCCTAATGATTTTAACAAAAAGTATAGGATGTTGCACTTACATGAAGTATGTCCACTGGGTCGAAAGCTTTTCTGACCTTCCCTCATGACATGTTCATTGCCATGACACTCAACCCTCCCTATAATGTTATCAAATTTTTGGAACAACCTCATACCAGTTAGAAGGCTAATTTGAATCATCAATGATAAAATAATAATAACAATAAATAAAGATCTTGCCACCAAAATGATCATTAATCAAGAAGAGAAAAAAAGCTAAGACTAAAGTTTAGCACTAGAGGTTGATAAGTTCTCAACTGATATGCCATCTAGAAAACACTGCCAAAAAAATTCAAGGTGAGGTCAGTCAATTGCATCTTTCACAACATTAGTTACAACAACAATTACAAGTACAGAGAACAAAAGCCCTATCATAGACTTAGATCAAGAATTTCAATTTATCAATAGCTGTCCTAAATCAACTAAAATAGAAAACCATTTATACAAAGACAGAATGCAAATAAAATAAGAATGATACCTAGAATAGCCTGGTGTAACTCATTAATATTTCTATGAAAAAAATAGTAGATACAAATTACAATGGATGGTACAACTACTACAATTATCTGATAATAATTAACACCCTTCTTGAGCACTCGATCTATTTGTAACCTAAGATGATTCACTATGATTTGGCTATCTTCTTGTTATATTCAAGCAACTGGAGAATATTTGTAGAATGTGCAACCTTGGTGTTAACATAGACCCAAAAATCAACTTCTAATATCATCTACAATCTACACTTTCAAGGTGTAAAATTGGAAGTACGTTCAAGTTGATCACTCTCTTTGAGACTAATACTAGTCATTTTTGCAGTTGTTGGAACACATCAAAATTAAATAAATCAACTGAAAAAAGAATAGAACAACAACCTAACATAGTTGTGGATCAACAACACCCTAATAACTAGTGTAATTAGGGTACCTACAACCATTGATAGGTCCAAGATACTTAAAATCATTGATGTAAGTGTACTGAAATCTTTTGGTAACTCCCTCATAGGTAATGGTACATTCCAATCATCAATGTGGAAGATCTCAGTTGTTGTGTTTTGATATCATGTTAAACTATGGTCTATGGATTGCAATATTGCAGGATATGCACAAAATGGATTTGTTGAAAAGGCTTTAGAAACTTTCAAGCAAATGCAATTGGCAAGTGTAAAGCCAGATTCCAAAACCTTTGCCAACATACTCCCTACTTGTAATAAAACTCATCAAATGGTTTATTCTTAGCATCATAAAATTGAAAATAGATGATTGACCTGAAGCAAAGAAAATAATTAAATAGCACAAAGTGAATGAGACGCGGAGAATTGTTACGGTTAACATTTCACTTAGAAATTGGAATTGTTGCACCGCTTTCACAATAGAGCAACATGTGATAAGGGGTTCTCCTCTCAACCATTCATGAAAGAATCTCAAAGAATTTTTTGCAAATCACTACAAAAGATACATGGCGAATCCTTACCATAAATCATGGATTTTGTGTTTTAGTAATGGACCATTTTTTTCTCAAGGCCACACCATTTTGTTGGAGACTGTAAGGAGTTGTGGATTCCTCTTGGCCAATTGAGAGTATGCTCCCATTTGAATTGAGACTAACCACCATATTTTACAATATCAAATGGACCATCACCTTTGTTCTCTCTAGGAGAGGAGACCAAGGAGCATTTTTTTAGTGTCATGTCTACCATGAAATCCATGGGAGGCGACAATTATTATATAATAGTTACCAAACTCAGACTTAACATAGACATTGGGCTCAACCTCAAAATCAACATGGAAACTCATCACTAACTCAAAAATTTAAAAAAATCATGATATATAGAGATTTTTTAAGGTACATATTTTCCTATGCGTTCCTCCCTAAATCAATTTTAAAAATTATAAAAACCTAATCAATTGCAATCTAATTTGAGTACAAAATGCCTGAAAGAGATGCCATCTCATGGAATACAATGATTGCGGGATATGCACAAAATGGATTTGTTGAAAAGGCTTTAGAAACTTTCAAGTAAATGCAATTAGCAAGTGCAAGGCTTAAATTTGATGGTCGTAAAACCATATTTAGAGATTTTTTTCGTAAAATACAATCAAAATTTTAAGAAGATTGTATCAGATGAAAGGAGAGATTTTGGATAGACTGTCAAAATTTATATAATTATAATGATATATATATTTGATTTATATATAATTTTACTTACACTAAGGTATATCATAATGTTTTAAGGGAACCTTTGAATAGATAAATGTCATTTAAAAAATTGTTGACAAGCAAGGTCGACCATCAAATGTAAGCCCTGAGTAGGTGTGAAGCCGAATTCCACGACCTATGCCAGCATCCTTCCTGCCTATGCCAAAATGGGAGCTTTGGAGCAGGGTTTGAACATCCATCAGAGCATAATAGATGGGGGATTTCTATAAGATATTATGGTTGGAAATGCTCAATTAGACATGTATGCAAAATGTGGAAATGTACACAAGGCACACGAACTCTTTGATGGAATGCCTCAAAGAGATGTCATCTCATGGAATGCAATAATTGCAGGATATGCACAAAATGGATTTGTTGAAAAGGCTTTAGAAACTTTCAAGAAAATGCAATTAGCATGTGTGAAGCCAAATTCCATGGCCTATGCCAGCATCCTCCTTGCCTGTGCCAAAATGGGAGCTTTGGAGCAAGGTTTGAGCATCCATCAGGGCATAATAGATGGGGGATTTCTGTTAGATATTATGGTTTGAAATGCTTTGTTAGACATGTATGCAAACGTACACAAGGCACATGAACTCTTTGATGGAATTCCTCAAAGAGATGTCATCTTGTGGAATGCAAAAATTGCAAGATATGCACAAAATGGATTTGTTGAAAAGGCTTTAGAAAGTTTCAATAAAATGCAATTGGCAGGTGTAAATCCAGATTCTGCAACCTTTTCCAAAAAAGGAGATCATTGGCAAGAGTGATAGACATCGGCAGCACTCAATGCATTTTCCCATGATGCTTCGATAGTACTTAGGTGCAAAATTTGTCGGGAAGAGAATTTAATATTGGTGGGAGCTGGTTCAATGTCTCCCTAATACAATGATATGCATCAATCTCCATTGGGGACACTATAATTTGTCAATGGGAGTCATTGGTAAGTTCCTTCGATGGGGTGAAAGGATAAGTCACAATGGAAAGGTAAAAATCCATCGACTAAACAAACACTTATCGGTGGAATAGAGGAGCTAGTCCCACTGATAGCTCGAAACGAATGAAAAGAGTAAAGAATTGGAAGCATTGGAGAGACTCTCCAATATCAGTGGGAGTAATTTTGAAGTCTCATTGATTTCCTGACAACACTTGAATCAGAGAAAACTTCACATCTAACTGCAATTATTGTTGGATATGCACAAATAGATTTGTTGAAAATTCTTTAGAAACTTTCAAGAAAATGCAATTGGCAGGTATAAAGCCAAATTCCACAACCTTTTCCAACATCTTTCCTTCCTGTGCCAAAATGGGGGCTTTAGAAAAGGGTATGAACATCCATCAAAGCATAAATAATAGAGGAATTTTGTCAGATGTTGTAGTTGCAACTGCCCTAGTAGACATGTATGCAAAATTTGGAAGCATAGACAAGGCATGTGAATTGTTTGACAGAATGCCTGAAAGAGATGCCATCTCATGGAATATGATGATTATGGGATATGCACAAAATGGATGTGTTGATAAGGCTTTAGAAACTTTCAAGCAAATGCAATTAGCAGGTGTGAAGCCAAATTCCACAACCTATGCTAGCATCCTCCCTGCCTATGCCAAAATGGGAGCTTTGGAGTAGGGTATGAGCATCCATCAGAGCATAATAGATGGGGGATTTTTGTTAGATATTATGGTTGGAAATTCTCTATTAGACATGTATGAAAAATTTGGAAATAGGAAATAGTGGCATACACACCCAGTCATCATACCATTTGGCTTAATTCTTGAGAATAGAAAACACAGTGAAATAAGTTATGACCAAAATTTTGAATTACCTGATGCATCCCAATCCAAGAAGTGCATTACACTTATGTTACAATGGACATGATATGATGACGAAAATTAATTAAAAAACTACTAACATAAAATAATTTATTTCAAAGCAATCGAATGATTAATCACAAACCTTGAATCGAGCTTGAGAATCTATCTTGAGTTTATGATAGAATTCACACTCTTCCAAAGAAAACTCAATTTTCTTCAAGGTAATAGTTTTCGGTGGTAACTTTATAATAGGCTCTCCATCAATGAAAGTACCTAGAAAGAGAAAAAAAATTATTACAAGCATGCTTAGCACTGAATAAGAGGCAAATTTCTACCATGTAGCTTTACTATATCTAGTAAGTTGTGAAAGACTGTGCAAAGACAAATGCCATACATCAAACATGCCATCCAAATGGGTAAGATGCCCAGAAGAAGTTTTACCTCTTCAACCTATTGAACTGTGCAAAGTCTCCAATTGTGTGTTGTTTTGCACTCAAGGTCTAATTCATCTTCAATTGTTGCTTTGTCAAGAAACTTGGAAAAAACAACACGAGGACATTCATTGATAAAATTCTATGTAGATAGGGCTAAAATAAACACAAATGAGAATTCCAAGAATTTGAACTAGCATTATTCCCAAATATTATTACTGTCTACACTGACTTCCTTCAGATTAGATTCCAAGTTGAGAAATTGCATCCAACGTCCCTTTGGTTTGGCATGCTATTCAAGAAACTCGGTGGACATCTTGAAACCCCCTTTAGCCTCATCAGTAAACCACCACCCATTTGGTCCATTCCCCAGTTTGAAAACACAAAAATGATCTATGCTGCAATTATTTGAGCCTGAACTCTAAATTAGATTTCTACTTAAATATGATAGCACTAGATTTAAAGAAAACAATACCATGGAGTGCTTACCTGAACTCGTTTGTCTGTAAGAGTAATCTTCTTGATTTTGTTAGAACCTCCTCTTCTTCTTCAATAGAAGCTAATTGATTTTTTTCTTGGAAAGGAATAGGGGCATTCCATTTGAAGAATGTTGCAACAAACACATGGATGACTCGAGTGAGATTCCACTTGGCAGTTTGTTTTGGTAAAACCTAGTCCCACACAAGAACATAAGAATTGTCATTGCCACAGTAATGGCGGGAATTCCATATCCTACACTCCATCTGACATTATCTTGGATGTACACGAGCATAGTGACCCCCGCAAAGCTTCCCAAGCAAAGACCAAAATACCACCAGTTAAAGAATGAAATTTTGTGCTTCTTCTCTATTGGGTTTTCATCATCAAATTGATCTGCACCAAAGGCTTGTAAGCATGGCTTGTAAGCCCCTGATCCCAAAGCAACCAAGTAAAGTGAGAAGGAAAAAAACCCAATCTTGAATGATGATGCTTTGGACCAAGATTCTATTTTATACTTGCATCCTGAGGGTTTGAGACTCCTGAGAGAGGCTAATAGAGTCAACAAGATTAGCCCCTATTACATTCCATTGTATGATGTGTTACTTGGATATGTTAAAATATAGGAAAATGAAAACGTATTCAGCTATTTTGAAAGCAAATGGACATCTGATTCAATTTTCAACAAGTGCACGAACTCAGATTATGATTTTCAGTTTCTATATTCACAAGAACTCCTAAATTTGTAGATAATACTGGTTAAGGAATTTGTTCCATATTACTCTACCCATCGATCATAATGCAAAGGAAAAGGATTTTGTGAAGGAAAAGAATACTGACAAGCAAATAGATGAGTGAAAAAATAAGGATTGTCTAGTACCGACCCAAATATAAATCAACAACAAAATCTCCCAAAAAAGGCAATATGTATTGTACCCCTGACCATATGTTCACATTGATTGCAGCAGTGGCAGTGCTTTCATTCAAAACACTTGTTAGATAAATTATCAAATTTGAAGATATGCTAGCATGATAAAATCTCTCTGCAATCTCCATCCTTGTGAGCAACAAATAAATGTAATGGTTGAAATCAAGATAAAATAACCATGAATAGATAGACTCATCAAAATAAAAGAAGAAAAGGGTTGCTCATGTTGACAGAACAATCTATAATCTCTAAGTATAGAAGGACAAGTAGCTTAGTTTTACTGTTACAAGACCCCAACACCAAATGAGAGGTAATTAGGATGAGTTCTAATTGATCCTTGCAAATTATCAGCTTAAAATAAGAATTAATTCAATACATTCAGAAAGAACAACCATAAAATAATCTTTCATTCTTGAAACACAGACCGAAACAAAATAACTATGTTCTATCCCCTCTTATTTACTCACTCGTATTAGTGTAAACCAACTACTATAATCCAAATTTTTAATGTCCCCAATGTTCCATAGTAAGATGAGCTTGAAAACATGAATACAAGAAACATATCATATACCATGATTCCAAACATTGATGTTATCAACTTTTTGTCACGGATTTTT
>VDFB02092729.1:0-24628 GCA_007258455.2 Sequoia sempervirens | reverse complement strand
TACATTTGCTTATATGATATACATTTGATCTCTAAGATACATTTGCTTATTTAATGACCTCTTTGCTTATAACATGTTATGTTTATACACTAAATCTATTTACATGTATGTATGTGTTTGCTTATGTTTACATGTTTATATGATATACATACATTTGCTTATTTGATGATCTCTAACTTACATTTGCTTATATGATATACATTTGATCTTAGTAGAATTTTAGGAGAAGACTATTTCATTTTAGCCAAAAATCAATAACGCACATTGAAATAAGTTTTGTTGACATTGAACCCACAAACAAAAACCATCAAAATGGTCCCAAATGTTATTATAGAATCCCCTAGAGTTGTGAAACTTTATGTTAGTTCATTTTATCACAACATGCCATTTGATCCTATATTCCCAAAGATAAGGAAATGAATGCCACTTTATAATTAAGTTCATTCGTGTTGATCACAATAAATATGTTGTACACACACCCCTTGAATTTTATAGTAAGTAGTAAAAAATTATAAAATAAATGACTCCCAAGCAATTAAACTAGTGATACTTTATAAATGAGTGTATTTACAAGCTTATTTATTAATGCACATGTTCTTCTAGTTTTAAAATTTGATAAAAATGATGAAATTAAAATCTTGATACAAAATAAGAACAAATAAAGTGCATCACTTTGTGGTACACAAAACTCCTATTTTTTAAAAATGACTTAAGCAATATGAACCATTGAGGAGTTGAGAACAAAATATAATTATAAAGAAGAGGTAGGAACATTCCTTTTATAGTTATATCATCCTTCAAACACTTTCCCTCTAAGTTATAAAATTTTATGTTAAATTATTTCATAAATAATCTCTTAATCTACACCATTATTTAACATGACCATGATTTCCTACAACTGGATATAAAATTATAGATTTTTAAAGAAATTCAATGCATAATTTGCTAGTTTCAACTTAGGATAGGAAAATTTTATTCTTTGAAACATTAAGAAAATTCAATTCAAATTGTACCTCTATGTGCTCAAATCATTGTTCTACCCTCTCTACATCTCCTACAAATGAAAATATCTCAACTATTGATTTAGAACCATCAAGGTGTGTTTGGTAACTAGAATGACCATCAAAATTTTCCTCTACTATATATTGGGTTGTTCCCTTACTCTACCATGAGCATAACTTATCTAAGAGACACTTTATTAAGTACTATGTTATCTCATTGGTTGAGATAATCGTGCACCTTTGGTATCAAACTTGAGGAATATTATCTTTTGACAAGGAACAAAATTCTAAAATCACTCTATGTTGCATACCTATACATTAAATAACAACAAAATCCATAATGAAATAACTTGATTGGTTACCACTTGATTCATTTAAACTAGGATAGTTATTCCATACACTAGAATTCATTTTAATTTTATTTTTTTTCCCATATGCATATAAATACAAGTTTATTTTTCATTATTCCATATCATATTGCAAGATTAATTCACATTTATATCACTTGAAGCGTAGATTTTGGAGAAGATATTTTTGCACATTTATTAAGGAGGAAAATATTGGAGAAGACAAATTTTCATTTTTATCAATCAAGGAAAATTTTGGAGAATTTAACTAAGTTGGTAGAGGATTTGTTTTGAGTCATCTTTAACTTGAAGAAGAAAATGGGAAAACAAAGAAAAAGAAAAAATACGTCTCAACAAAAATTGTCAAAAGAAGAAGAACAAAAGAGGCGTGAACAAAACTTAGAAAATTATCATAGAAAGAAACAAGGTGCATGCTTGTTTCTTCTCTCTCTCTGTCTCTCAAACTTGTGTGTTTAGGACTTTTATTAACACCTTAATTTTTTTTCCTTATAAATATATTTTCAATTATGAAAACCATGTTAGATTTAACTTGGAAACTTTAATACTAACAAATAGTCATCTTGCATAGACATTACCTAAATTCCTTATCATCTATTTCCAATTACTTTTGTTCCATGAAATTCTTAAGTTCAAGAATCTTTGATTTTATTTATTTCAACTCCACTTTAATATCTCATAGTCTCTCACTTTATTTGCTTGCATGTAAATTCAAACAAGCAGGAAATTATCAAGCTAAAGTCGAGCCAAAACTAGATATTGGATCAAACAAATCCGCTGAAGAACACATGGACCTTGAAAATAGGGAGGAGACCCAAGTTCAAACAATGCTTTTTGGAGAGGGATTAGGATCACTTCCTTCTATTGGTATGGATGAGCATATAAAACTAGCTGAAACTTCTCTCACTTATAGCATCATGTCTTATCACTTTGTTTGCTTGCGTACATAAACTCTTATAATTCTATATAGCACTATCTCTCACTCTCTCTTTGCAAAATATTTTGTGACATGTATAAAGGCCTCAACATGTGAAGTTCTAATGCCGGGTTGATATGTAAATATAGATATTGATCAAATGAATCTCATGAAGAACACATGGACCTTTGAAGATAGGAGGAGGCCTCCAAGTTCAAACAATGCATGTTGGAGAGGGGTTAGGATCACTTCCTTCTACTGGTATGGATGAGCATATAAAACTAGCTGAAAAGGTGAGGAAAGAAATTTCTTATAGAAATTTAGTTCATTTACTTGAGATGGATATGGAGAAACTAAAATGTTATGTTGACCAACCTGCAAATAAGAGTAAGAGGTCATTGAATAAACCTATAAATGGAATAATCAATGATCATTTCAGTCATCTTGAAACACTTGAAAAAACCCAATTGTTATCACATTTACTTCTTTGTAATGAGATGAAAGACTCATTACAATTGTTGGGTGTACATTTGGAATCAAATAAGAAGAAACACATGGCATTACAAAAAGATATTGTTGAAAATGTTAAAAGGGGTTTAGATTCCATTGAGAAAGGGTCTCAATGGATAAGGCCACTACAACAAGGGTGATTTTGACATCTATTATAAATCAAGATATAGCAAGAAAAAAAAAAATCTACACTTTCAGCTAAAATTGGTTATAGTAGAACCACACTAATAAAATATGAGAAAAATAGAAAGGTTTTGGATGATAGTTTAGAACGCAATTGGGAAATTATGTGTAGAGCTCCCCATTCTGACAGGATTGAAGATGTTGTTAGGAAGTTGATCTCAAGTTTTTAGCATGATCAGACTCATCTATCATCAAATACTAGAGATGTTATGAGACACAGGATTAGGCCTAGTATTTATGAAAATCATATTAAACATTGGCTATACATAACACAACTTGAGATGTATATGAACTTTTGTAATATATATCCTCATATAAAGATTGGGAAAACAATGTTTGAAAGGTTAAAGCCATATTATGTGAAGATAAACAAGTTTTTTGCAACTTGTTGTTACTATTATCATATTGAATTTGATCTCTACTATCAGATGTTTCAAAATATGAGAGAAGAAAGTTATGGCTTTCAAAATGCACCTCCTAAACAAGTAAGTTTGTTCATAAAGGCTATGTTATGTGATCATGAAAATAGACCTCAAATAAACTGCATAAAAGGAATTTGTGAAACATGTGGAAATTTGGCTAAATTTCCTTCAAGAAATGAAGATATTGTCCTAACAAAGACAGTAAATATCAAGAGGTACAAGTATGTAAAGTTTCAAACAAATTTTGGGAAATAATCCACAAGGTTAAACTATGTAGAAGAGGAGATTTCTATTGGAAAATTTATGGAAGATTTTCAAAAATTGATACAACCATACATACAATATTCCTTTTTTGCTAAGTGGTAAGCACAACAATTCCAAACATTGAGAGATAATTTCCCACTTGGAACAATTCTATTAGTAGTTGACTTTGTAGAAAATTACTCTTTTGTACATCAAAAGGAGATTCAATCAGAATATTACTTTTTAAAGCAGATCACTATTATGGTTCATGTGTGTTATCGACATGCACAATAAGAATTGGATGGTGTTGAGAGTTCAGATGAACAACGAACCATTAAGAAAGAATATCACTTTATATTAGTGATGATAAAGAGCATGACACGCTTTTTGTACAACATTGCTTTACAATTTTTTTTGAGAACTTGAGAAGCAGGGGTGTAAAATTTGAAAAGAATTTTGTATGGTCAGATGGATGTGTGACACAATTCAAATCATCATAGCCATTCTATACTCTTTCTAGATATCATAAAATCTACAAAATACCATATGTTTGGAGTTTTTTTTAGAGTGGGCATGGAAAGGATGAGCATGATGGAGTAGGAGCTTGCATCAAATGAGCTTTAACAAAGAATCAAATGAGTTATTCAAAAGATCGTATAGACAATGCACATGATGTTGTTGAATGGTGTAAGAAACACTTTGCATCAAATGTGGTCGACACATCTTTCGAGAACAAATTGACACATTCCACATAGAGTGTTTTTGGAGATATCAGGTATGTATAAATTACATTTTCAAAAATTTGAATTTATTTAAATTTAAAATTTATATATATATACATGTTTGTTCAAATACGTTTGTTGTTGTAGATGTATCTAGGTGTGGACAAAAGATCAATGCATGGATGCAAGAGGGTAGACAAAAAAAGATCTTCGCAATGTGTTATGAGTTCAGATAGTCACCATGGATGAACATTATACACAAGGGATTACTCTTGTTTTTGCACTAAGTGCATTGCGGGAAACTTTGATCATGCATGCAACAACCAAGAACTCAGATATGTTGGTAAATGGGATATGGGCCACTAGTTGTTTCAGAAACATATGATGAAAATGAGGAAGAAAGATTTGAAGACATTCCTTTGATTTCAATTGATTATGACCATATTTCAAGATTGGTTAGAAAAGGTACATGTGTAATTTTTCAATAATTTAAATATTATATATATAGTTAATGTTCTCAAAGTCTAGAGACATCTCTAATTTTTAGAATTTTAAAAAAGTTGGTGTACAAGAGATGTTTTTGGTACCATAGTAGAGCCCGAAACATGGCTGTGTTAGCTATTATTTTTCGTGTTGCACAAAAGAGAGGAATAAGCTAACACAACCTCTAAACAAGTGATGGAATGTTATTTCCCACAGGTGAGTTTGAATTAAAAATTATACATATACATTGTGTTCACATGTGCACATTACATTAAAAATATTAAATATATATTGTACAAACCTTGACCACGAAAAATGTTGTACACATTCACATGTCTTACCTTAGGTTCATGTTTATCGTGTAGGTTATGTTATAATGCAAGGGATATATCTAAAATAATTCAAAGTTGTTCAACATGGGATTCATTTTGCTTACTATTATCAACCCGAGTAACAAGGTATATCAATATAGTCACTTCTAATACTCCTGCTACCACCTTACATCTTTATACCCACATGCACTGGCCAAAAAATGGAGACTAGATAGTGATGATCATAAAAATTATAATGTTATTGGAAGAGCAAAATGAACTGTATCGTTTGAGTTAGATTATATCCATGATTTTCAAGTTCACTTGTAACCATATACATGTTCAAGTGAGAACTTATAGTAACTTGTACATAGTTGTAAATAATTTTGCATAGATTCCAATTATATGTACATATTTGTTCCATGGAATTCTTAAGTTCAGAAATCTTTGATTTCATTTGAAAGTTCAAAGTTACACTTATAGCATCATCTCTCACTTTTTTTGCTTGCATGTAAACCCATATATATGCTTTCAATACTTATTTGAAACCTAGTGAATTTTTTTAAAATCATTTTTCCTATATTACAATTATATACAACTTATATTTGTTCCATGGAATTGTTCCATGGGAAATTATGTGTTTTAAAATTAAGTATTATCTAATTATAAAAAAATTGTACACAAATTTAAAACATAAATCAATGCAAATAAAAAATAAAGTTGCCATCAATTTAATTGACAAAAAATATTGCATTTATGGAAATAGAATGTTCCCATCCAGTTACCAAATCAATATTTATATGACTCCCTCTCTCCCCTCTACCCTTAACCCTTAAAACCTAAACCCTTGTTCCCTCTACCCTTTATCTCTCTCCCACTCCCCCCCTCTCTCTCTCAAGTCTCTCCCTCCTACCCCCTCTCCCTCTCTCAAGTCTCTCTCTCTCACACTCACCCCTATCTCTCTCCCCTCTACCCTTAACCCTTAAACCTTCTACCATTTACCCTTAACCCTAAACCTTTAAAACCATCTATCCTCTACCTCTACTCCTCTACACCCTTTAAACCCTATACCCTATACCCTTAACTCCTAACCCTTAAACCCTAAACCCTTAAAACCTCTACCCTCTACTTAACCCTATAATTCTAAATGAGTTCTAAACCCTCTAATTCTATATCTCTCTCTCCCACTCCTCCTCTCTCTCTCTCAAGTCTCCCTCCTACCCCTTCTCCCTCTCTCCCCTCTACCCTTTAAACTCTTAAATGCTAAACCCTTGTAATTCTAATTTACTATCTCCCACTCCCCCTCTCCCTCGCTAAGTCTCTCCCTCCTACCCTCTCCCTCTCCTACCCCAACCCCAAACCTAAACCCTTTGTACCCCACCTCTATCTCTCCCACTCCCTCCCTCTCTCTCAAGTCTCCCTTTGTACCCACTCTACCTCTCTCAAGTCTCCTCCTCTCACCTTTACTCCTATCTCTCTCCCCACCTCTACCCCTAAGCCTTAAACCCTTAAATCCTTCTCTACCCTCTACCCTTACACCCTTTAAACCTATACTCCTCTACCCTAAACCATAAACCCTTAAAACCCTAAGTACCCTCTACTCTTAACCCTATGCCCTGGCCCCTCTCCTACCCTCCCCCTCTCTCCCCTCAAGTCTCTCCTCCTCAGCCTCCCTCTCCCTCTCAAGCATCTCCCTCTCTCACTCCCTCTATCTCTCTCCCCTCTTCCCTTAACCCTTTCTCTCCCTCTCTCTCCCTCTCTCTATCTCCCCCTCTCTCTATCTCTCCCCATCTCTCCCTCCATCACTCCATCACTCCCTCCCTATCCCCCTATCTATCCCTCTATCTCTACCTCTCTCTCCCTTTCTCTTCCCATATATCACTCAATCTTTCTCTTCCCATATATCTCTATCTCCCCCTACTTCTTTCTCCCTTTCTCTATCTTCCCCTATTTCTCTCTCCCTCTCACCATCTCTATTAACCTATCTCTAATTATCTTTGTTTGTCTATCTCTTTGTCTCTCTCTCCATATCCTGATATTTTACCTGACTAGTTTTTTCTCATCCCCATTGTTCACAACACATCATTCATTAATTGGTTATCAAAAAACTCTAAAATGATATTTACGATTCCTATGTCAAAGTCTTGTTTGTTGATGACCTTTCTCAATCAATTGCATATTTTAATTATACAGCGAACAAGCACTACCTCATTATTGATGAGGGAAAATAATATTTGAAAAATATTATGTTTAAACTAAGCATTTTATATTTAAACTAAATATTTTCTTTTTATAAATTATAATATATTATTATTTTTATTTTAAATTTTGTTTATTTATAATTTTATATTTATTTACACTATATTTTTTAATTTATTTAATTCAAAAGTATATATTGATATTATAATATTTATTGTAATTATTTATAATATATAAGTATATAGTATATTATTTATAATTATTAATAATATATATGATTTATATATTATTAATAACTATTATATCGATATATTTTATATTATAGAGATTAAAAAGTATATAATTAATATTATATATTATAAAATAAAACTATTGGAAACATGGCAAAAAAATTAAAATAAAATGGATTCATGGCAAGGGGGTTCGAGCAGACGTCAGTTAAGAGTTTAGTCGAACTAGCCCTCCAACCTATTTTTTATATTATTTTGAAATGGTTCAAGCGAACTAGGGTTCGATTGAACCCATATTCGATCGAACATATTTTTGAGGTTCGTGCGAACACTAGTTCGCTTGAACCACCATTTTCCCCCCTTCTCCTCCTCAGGCACCAAAAAATGTCCAAAATTTTGCGCTTCAAAGCTCGATTTGAGGATGAAAATAGAGGAGACTTCACAAACCCAATTGGAATTAGGTAGTCCTCAGAATGAGCTATCCAACGAATATAATTTTAATATGTTTTGGTTTTATTATCTATTTGTTTTTTAGTTTTATTAAACATAGGGTTTTCACCAAAAATCAAGCTCTCTGCTTGCACATTAGAAAATAGAAGATTATCATTTTTATTTTTTTAAAAATATTAGTGCACTAGATATTGAAGTCCTTAATCCAACAAAAAAATAATAATTTGAATTTCAATACATACAAAAAAAGTTGTGCATTATACGATCTTCCTATGTCTAAATTGTAATTGGTTTGACTTCAAAACTTTATTAAGGAATAAATATTCAATAAAACACTATCTAACCAATTGGAAGCACTAGATATCATAGTTACAAATTTAAATTAAAAAAAATAGAATTTTTATCTTTCATAGAAAAAAGTTATGCGTTATACGGTGAGCGTCACTCCTTAACAATGTTATTTTCTGAAAAAAAACTAGTTTTTGAAGGAGATGGAAAAAGAAGTGCAATCTGACTCCAAATGTTTTGAAAAAAATATGTTTAGAATCTATAGAAAAAATGTCATGAAACTCTAGTTTGCATCATCTTCAAATTCCTCATGGTTTAGCCGCTATAGGTGCCCAAAAGTGAAGATTTAGTTAGAAAAAATTATTTCAGTGTCTAGTTTGGCCAATAATTGTAAACCAGTATTGTGGGATCACTTGATACACATGCATATATGCTTACCTTCATTAATTATGGTTTTTTGGTAAATATGTGGATGATCAAACTAACTTGATAATCGTTCCTATTATTATTATTATTGGTTGATTCTATGATTATATGGATTATGATGTTTATCACATGCAATGAATGTAGGTTCAATCACCTCTGAAGTGATTTTATCAATGTTATGATATTAGTGGTACATGAAATTAGATGTTTGATTTTGAGATGTCATTATAGAGATATTATGTTGTATTTCATGCTTCATTTTCAATTATTAATAATGGATTAACCATTGTGATTTAGTGTGCAAGTTTAGTCCATGACCAATGGACTTGGGGAAATACCAAGGTGACAATTGTGCATACCTGTGAAGCCAACCTAACCTATTTGGAGAGGTTAAGGTCTTATATGTCATTATTTCTATGTAATGTGATAGTGTGTGTCATGTACTTGCAAGATTGTTGTTTTAATGTCCAATGCAGTGTCTTGTGTAAAGTGATTGTAGTGGCATATTAAGTCCAAGTTTTAATGTTGATTTAATGTGTTTCATTATGTTTTAAGGTGTTTTCATGACCCTAGGTCATAAGGCTAGGGATTGGGAATAATTTAATGCATTTAAAAGTTAATTTTAGAGCCTTATGACCCCCTTTTAGAGGCCCTTTTCATGTGTGAAAAAAATTCAAAAAAGTGGGTCAAGGCACAAGACTCCCAGGAATGCTTGAGGAACCCTCACACCAAAAGTGTGAAGGGTTGGGTTGAGAGAGATGGGTGATAAATTGTGGAGGAGACACTTGTCACCCTCACAATTGAAGATGAGGAATTATGGAATTTTGTGGGGGTTTTGTTTTGGAAAAAACTTGAGGATTGGGATTCATTCATTCACTTGAGTTTTGTGCTATCAGCCCTAAAGGAAGTGAAGTAAGGTTGGGAAGACGAAGCTTGGGAGAGAGTGTTGTTGGTTCTTGCATCAACCATTTCCAAATTGAGGTCAATGTAGGTTGGCATTGCTATCCTTTGTGCCATTTTTATGAATATATGTGAGAATTTTGTTTGTAAATATTTTATGTTGTATGTTTGTGGTTGTTGTGAAGATGTGGTGTTGCTTTTGTTGGATTGTTGAGTTGTGGTCTTTGTTTTATGAAATAGAATGAAATCTATCATAAAATGGAGATTTTACTTCTTGTGTTGGGGTTTGAGTGGGAGAGATGTCCCATGGAGGGGTTAGGTTAAGGGGGTATGAGTACCCATATTGTTCATATACATAGCAATGTGAAGATACTATGTGGTGAAGATTATGGAATTGTATTAAATGAGGTGTGCTGGAGAATGGTTGTGGGAGTCTAATTTTGGAGTTTTATGTGAAGAAATTTAAAGATTTATATGGTTGTTATGCACAATTATTTTTGCTATTACCCCTAATGGTTGATGTCCCTACTCCCCCCTTTGAAGGCTCTTGAAGAAGAGCCTTTGTGCTATGTCAATGGTGCTGATAATGACCTATATATGAGATTGTTTGTGATGAGTTGGGTGTAAATGTGGTTGGAAACTGTTTGTAGTTGTTATTTATGAGGCTATTGTAAAATGTTATGTGTGAAAAAACTTGTCACCTTTGGGTTTCCCCTAGCTTGGGGGTGGGTTGTTTTAGCCCTATGGTTGGGAGGTGAGCTCCCACTAGTTATGGAAAGGTGTTATTGTGTGCAAGAAATTTGAATAGGTTTAAACTTTCATATGAGAAATGGTGGGCTCAATATCTCATCACTTTTATCCAGTTGTAGCAGAATATAGGTTGTTGTTTGTGAGTGAGTATGTGTATAAAAGTTGTAATGAGATCTTAAATTTCTATTCAACGTGAGTGTAGTTTCCCAATTGGAAAGGGAATGAAAAGAGTCTCAACCCTTTGAGTGTAAATTATTCCTTGTGTTTGGTAACCAACCTTTGTATTAATTCCAATAAAAAATAAAATAATAATCAGTAGTCTTAGACCTACAATGGAATGGTGTATGGAAGTACATTTCTATTTCAACTACTGCTAAACTGAACATGTCAAACATAGAAATGAACAAGAACTTACTGTTCAAAGGGTATTTAGGTTGTTCATGCTTATCTATGGAAAAAGAATTGGTTGTAGAAGGCCAATAACAAATACATTTGCATCATAAGGTTATTCATTTGCATGGATTAAATAATTTTCAAGATGCATACAAGTATTAACTTGCTAGTTTCATTTGCCTAATTCTCAAACTGTTGTTAGAAGAAGAAATATAATTGTATCTCTAGTTTTGACCTTAAATGATATTTGGTTGTTATATTCTGAAAGGAATAATAAGAGATAAATGTTGTTTTGAATTTCTCTTCCTATATAAAAAGAAAAGAGAGGAAAAGTTAGTTCCAACTAAATTATAGACACTTGAAGAAAAGAGAAAATATATATACTTTGACTAAAGTTTAAAACATGTTGATTATGTGTAATGCTGATTATGTGTATGTTATTTTTCCTATTCAAATATATTAAAAATTAAGCCCAATAAAAAGAAAGAAAGAGAGCTAGAGTTTGTATTTACATGTAAACTCTTATACCCAAAACTCTTAAATTATTGACAATGATTTTTTTAGTGGCTAATATTCACCAATTGGCTAATAGTTGAAATTTGAAAATCCAAAATTGGCTAATAGTTTGAGCTATAATGTGACTTGAATCGCCACATTTTTTACAAAATTTTACTATAATCCTATTCAAATCACCAAAGAATTTATTCTATTAAAAATTTTGACTCAAAAATTTTCCATAATATTTGATACATGATTAGATCAGATTCGCTTGTTTTATAAATTATAGTAGAAATCCATATTAATTCACCAATAGTATATCATAATTATTAGTTTATTTAGGGCCATACTTTCAATCTTTAGTTTTCTTCATTGATTTACAATATAATCTAATGGCCCTCGTTGTATTCCACAAGATAAAATATACCTGCGATACATAACTCTCATGGGGCCTACAATTTCAGGCTCCATGAGAATCACAGATCATGGGTATATTTTACCTCACAAAATACAATAATGGTCATTAAATCAATGATCCAAAAGAAATTTTGGGCCCCATGAGCATTATAGATTGCAGTTATATTTTACTTTGTAGAATACAATGAGGGTCGTTAGATTATATTTTATATAAATAGTAGCAAGTAAATATAATTTTCTAACCCTTAAACCCATTGATAATTTCCACCCTTTGGCCCCTACTTTTCCATAAGAATTATTATTTTTATATTATCCATGGATTCGCCATCATAATTAATGCATTTTCTTATTATTTTTCAATATTGATCAAAATTTTCTATAAAATTTTAGTGATGTAAAAAAAATCATCAATAAAATTAATATTTTTTTCAAAAAAAAGTAAAGATTCCCCAATAGAAATTAATATTTTTCCTAAAAAAGTTAAAGATTCACCAAAATTTTATATATTTTCTTGAAAGAGGTTTCTTAAAATTATCATTGATTCTTGAAAGGAGAAAATGTAATGATATACATAAATAGAATATTCACACCTAACATAGCTAGCATTACAGGCCACCCAAGTTTGAGGCGAATAAGTTAAAACTTTAATGTTAAATTCAAAATGGGCGTGAAAGGAAATACCAAAAAAATACATAATATGTGCTACGACATATAGAAGAGAAAGGTGCAAAGTTAAATGCATTTAAAAATAGTAATGTTGATAATAATACTATAACCATAATAATAAATTGATACTAAGGAGAATATGGACACTATGGACTTACTAATACCAACTTATTGTCACATATCATCAATATTAATACTAAAAATAATCAACATGGAATTTAATAGATTTAACTTTAGTGTATAAAGATTTTATTTATAGATTTAATAATAATTTCAATATTAATATCAAAGGGGTTATTATAAATGTTGATCTTATAATAAAATATTATTATTAATAAAATGAAGTCATTACCTAGTCAAATTTGGACACTGGGGGGATATATTAGAGTCATTAAGATGGATAATCATGTAAATGTTAAGGAAGTATATGGGAATGGAAAGGGACAATATATAGTAATAATGATCGCATAATTAATATTAATATTAATATTTAAATACGTGATGTTAACAATAATGTTAATATCAATGTTAGTATTATATTGAAAATCAATGTTAATAAATTTAGTATTGTTCTTAATGTTTATTGATTGATATTAAGGCCACTGTTATCATCAATAGACTTAATGTTAACATTATAATTGATATTAATGTTGTTAGAATTAAAGTTAATATTAATATCTATATATTTTAATATTAAAATCTTAATTAATATTAACGTTAGTAGAAGTAATGTTAATAATAGAATTATGGTTTTGATACTAGTATTAATATTCAGGTCTACAGATTCAATATTGATATCAAGATCAATATAAATACTAGTATTACCAAGATATGTTAATACAGATAACAAACTTCACTTTTAGATGGTGTTATGATTAATAACCAAATGGATAATGAATAACACACACACACACACACACACACACACACACACACATGCTAACAAAATTATGGTTACATTATTAACAGTGTTGGCCTAAATGTGAGGACATGCCGCTGTGTGGCGACATTCAAGCATAACCAATATGTATCACAAATAAGGGTTTTATCCTTGGGAATAACACTACCTCGTATAGACGATAATTCTAGCAAGTAACATCAAATCAAAGACGGGTATCATAATTTTAACAAAAAAAAGTTATTACACAATATTATTAGTAATATGGATGTTAAGAGAAATTATTGGCATTGTAAACAATAATAACATTGGTGTAGGAAGATGAAGTAACAATAAGGATTGTTGTCATAACCACATGACATAACATTATTATATTCTTTTATAGGTAAATAATTGTTAAGAAAGTCAATAGATACTAACGTTAACATTAGCATTCAAATAATAATAGTAATAGTGTTATTACTGAATTCAGAATCAACAAGGACTTAGGGTGAACCCCAATCTGTCAAGTCATAATGTTATCATGTTATTATGCCAACCCACATGTATTCTCCTATCCACCCTACCTTTAGGTGACATCGGTCTTCGATGTTGCTCATGCAACATCACTGACATTGTAGTTTTGTGACCATGTACACATGGTTGGTAGAGGATCAAGTAATTTGCATGTAAAAGAAAAAATAAAAAAATGTAAGTTGTGTTATTGTCTTAAGAGTAAAATATAGGGCATGAAAACATTGTTGATAATCCACACATTTATTTTTCGTCATAATTTTTGAATCCATTATGTGAGCTAGGTTGCATAGAATTTTTATAGCTTGTGAATCATTAATCAATTTCCTAAGGTTGTTTATAAGAGGGATAACTTCTCCTACTAAATGTTCAGTACTCAAGTATAGTTGGAGACTAGCCAAGTCTTGGTCTAGCTTTTGGAGTTTATCTTCAAGAACGTAACCTATGGAGTTTTCCAACCCCAAATATTCATAAAGGGATTGTGGTGAAGAGGACATTGGTAAAGTAAGAGTGGGAGTATGATCCATAGGTGATTGTGTTGTAATAGTTCTTTGAGTTAAAGGGTTAATAAAATCAAGATCAACACTAGAGCTAGCTAAAGCACAAGAAGCCATAAGTCTAAAACTTCGTCTCATGAGAGTGTTGGATATAAAACACTAGTTTGTGAAACTCATAAATCAACTACAAGTTCCAAGACACATAAATGTTCCTAAGAAGAAGATATAATAAAGTGATAAGAGGAGTGGAAGAAAGGTGATGACAAAAGAGATATGTTGATTATATGTGAGACAAAAGTTTTTTAGGTTTTATGTTTTGCAATAACAAAGAGAACAAGCATTCAAATTCTTTACTTCCTAATGTAAATATAGAATCCTTGTATTTGAAAATGTGAAATTAAATGAATCTAATTCCTTAATTAAGTAAATCAAATCTGAGCTATGTAATTAAATCATTTTTTTTTTGCAAAACATAACCTAAGTTGGGTTCACCAAAATTCTAAGTGTTTGGTGAACAAAGATGTGCAATGCATTTAAAAAAAAATTTAAACATATAATGAGTGCATATGAGAAATAAGATATTCAAATAACCTAATGTCTTGATCAAATTAAAAAAAAAATGATGTTTGAATTAGAAGAAATGCAATTGTAGGACACATCAGGTTCACCAAAATGTAAGATGGTGAAATGGGATCTAGGCTAAACGCCCTGACCTAGATCAATCATTCCACCATAAACATTGAGGGACACAAAATTAACTAAGAGACACTATTTGGCTATTGTCCTCAAGGGAGATCCAAATAGGTTGGTCAAGGTTTTGGTCCATTTTTATTTTGTGATGTGATGACTAATTGGAAGATATAGTGAACTAGGTGAATTAAGACCAAAGTGACAAAATTTTATTGAATCTAAAAAATACATAATAAAAAGATAAAAACAGGAAGTAGGTATGAAGAGTGCAAATAGAGAAGAACTTGGAATTTAAATTTGGAGCTAAAATGGAAGGATAGGGCCATTGGGTGCCTTAGTCCAAAAGTGCTAAATTCTAGGGTTTTAGAGCTGGTAAAATTGCATCAATGTTTGTAGGTCTCTAACTATGAAAATGTAGATCTAAAGTTCAACAGTGTGTGAATAATCATCTTGCCCTAATTTTTTAATAAGGAGTGCATGAATGTATGAACTAGGGTTTTAAAGCCTTGAGATCTCAAATCCACTTCAACAAACTTCAAACATGTAACATGCAAGATGGACAAGGGGATAAGGGTTGTGTCATATTATAGGGGCTTGCCTTGGTCAAACCTCATTTTGGTGTTTCCAACTCCACAATGGCTATGATGATAATGATAAATATCACATGCTCTTGGGGGAGTAGAGGAAAATAAATAAATATGAATATAAAGAACACAACTAAAAATTACCACTCGTATCTGAAATCCTTGTTCCAAACTAAAGTCACTTAGCTCATTACATACAAGGAGAAGGGGAATTCTTGAAGATCTTGCAAGTGTTAATGCACACAATAACAATAAACATAAACATGAAACATCTTACAATGCACATGAACATGAATTTGCTAATATGCTATAAACTTGTAATTGATTGTAATTTTTCCTTTGATCTTTTGCTTATTCTACTCTTGATATTTCATCAATTTCCTTTAGGGTGCTAGAACGATATTAAGTTGCTTAGATGTTCAAATGGAGGGAAGAACTTATATTTATACATGTTTAAACATATTTTGCATTAACCATTAAGACAAGTCAACAATTAAATTTGAATTCTTAAACTTATTGAGTCCAGCAACAACATTTAAAATTTTGGGCCTAATTAGGTGGGTCAAGGGTGTTGGGTGCCCTAGTCCAAGCCTTTAAGCTCTTCAAAAGATTAATAAATAAATATTAATTAAATTTCTCAAAAGTGATAAGTAAATGGGTAAATCATAAGCATAATTAGGCATACGCACTTAAGAGTATTCCAAACCTAGTGTGAAATTGTCAAGGGTGACAATTTATGACACTGCAAACCTTATGAAAGAGGTGTGCTATGTTGTAATGTCTCTATGAGAGTATTGATAGACTGTAAGGTCACCACCACAACACTTTCCTTCAAAGTGGAATGAATTCTGACATGTTGAATAAATGGCCTAACTAGGGGTCTCGGTGGCTAGTCTTATGCATGATATTCCCCCTCCATACCCTATGTAGAGTCTTTTCCTTTGTCTTGAAAATAATGCATATAAAGATAATTTAGAATATCATTGAGCACATACTCATGATAGAGCTTCCTCTAGAAATATTTTGGCACCTCATTATTGTTGCATGGGGGATGGTCAAAAACCATCCACCACCTATCGCAAAAAAAATCCCTTATTCCTTGTTTTTGGCACCAATAAACCAAAAATATTTTTCTACTTTTGTGCATGGATGAATTGGTTCTCAAATCAATAAATAATGGACACAAATCAAATTTTAAAATTATCTTTCTTTTCACTTGTTTATACATGATAATTTTGTAGAATAAAATTATTGTGAATTCTCCCTATGATGTCATTGATGGACTCTATGTGAGAAATATAGTTTTCAAGAATTTTGTGAGGGCTCTTTAATGTGTGCTAATTACATTAGAATTTATAATTATTTAAACCGATGTTTTTCATTCTTTTATGTTTTCTTCAATTTTCCCTTATATATTTATTAATCTTGTAAGGGTTGTAAGGAATGAGTGGAGGAGCTTGAAGAGGGTTAGGTTGTGCCTACTCTTTAGTAGGATTTCCCTCATGCACATGGTCTAATTAATTGTGGTTTGGATGAGTCAAAGGATCTTCATTTGTTGAAAATTTAAAAAAAAAAGAAAAAAAAAAGTATTTTAATTTAAATTAATAAAAACATACATTTATATTACCCACTCAACCTCATGAACATCATGGAAACATGGTTTTGGGTTTGATGAAGTCTATTGTCTTGCAAACACACTCATACTATTCACCTATCCTATTTGAGCATTAGAAAGAAATAGGCTTAGGATGGAATAGGTTCATCCTAATTTTTTTTTCCTTTTATGGGAATAAAAATGTGATTGTGTTATAATGCAAGCATGTTATAACAAGAGCACACTATAACTCACTTGTATTACATGAAAAATGGACCAAAAGTGTTGTTAACCACTTTTTGGTCCCCCATCTTTGAGCATACACCCTTAATGTCCATGAAATGTCAAAATTAGTTCATTGACCTAAAATTTTAATGAAATATAAGGGATAGGGAGTGTAAATCAAACTCCAACAAACCCAAAATAGACATAAATAAAAGATGTACACTAAAAATAAATTATATGAAAATAAATCAATGTCTCACAAATTTTGTCATATCTATAAGAATGCCATGAGGTTTCTTCCAACTCAATTCTAGAGAAGAAACAAGGTGAATGAAAGAAGCAATATTTCCTCTAAGTATAGAGAATTATGGTAGAAAATTATTTACTTAGGTGTTGGTGAAGATCAAACATCTTTAAAAAGAAAATAATTAAGCATCTATGATCATTGTAAGCCATGAAGGTTTGGGTAGAATTATATATGTATCTAAAAATGCAAAATAATCACCCCAGGTAATCTAATAGTATGGAGAGCATCTAAAACTAAAATGATTATTGGTGGGTTACATCAACCAAATTTGACATGGTTGAGGAATATGACATCTAGTTTTTATGTGGAGGGTGTGTATACACACTCTAAACTATACTAAAGTGACCCTCAAACTATAATGTATTTGGTTCTATAATGTAACCTAGAGGTGGCATGATCATATCCTCATTTATTAAAGACATGTATTGTAGTAGTACTAAAGCTTCACAAAAATATGTTCCTGAGGCTCTAACCATTTGGATCATAGCTAGGATCTACATATATCATCTTTGATACCATTTTTATCTCCCTTTTAGAAGGATTTAGTGCATCAATTGAAAATTTATGTGGAGTAAGTTTTTTCATGTTAATACCTACAAGGCCTAGTAGACAAAGAAGCCTTGGTATACTAGCTAGAGTAGATATTGTATTGTGTCAATTGCATAGAATATTTGAATGTTTGATATGGGTATTTACAGAAATCAACTGAAGTATTTGTCATCCATCTAAGCATGTGTATCATACCACTTGGAAGATCATGGCAATGAGTTCTAGGTAGTGTCAAACTCAAGGAGAATGATGTTTTTAATAATTAATTCTTTTAGCATGAATATTCTCAAGTATAAAATGGAAGTTAGCTTTGTTAAGGTAAAATCCCCTAAATTTTGGTCCCATATAGAAGAGTATATGTAACACATGAGTGAAAGAGGTGAATCTTAGTTTGAATATCTTGGAACTAAAGTTAGAAACACTATTTACCAAGAGTAGTGAGGGAAAGATACATTTTTCTTAAACTTTATACTCAATAGTTGGTGACAAACTAAAGTGTGCCCAAGAAAAAAAGAGGACATGTAGATATACATATAAAGGGACCATATCAACCTTTTGACTTTATATGTGAGGAAAACTTGTTTGGAATTATACTTTGAAGTGTTAAAAAATATATATTTTGTAATCCCAAGATTTATCTTAAGGTCATGTGTGTCACAAAAGGATGATAAAATATGTAATTGTCTTTAGAGACCTTTCTCTAAGTCGAATATCAAAATCATGTCCTCTGTAAGTAGAAGAATAACAACACAAACATTATACAACAAGAAACCATCTATTCCCCAACACTTGAAATAATTTCCTCAAGTGAGCTCATCTATGTATAGATAAAAATGAGTAGAAGAGATTAAATAACCATGCTTAACCCTATTTGTGCTTCTAACTTCTCCATCTCACCAACACTTATGTCTGTTGTGCCAATAGTGGACTAGCAATACCATAACTAGTGATATGATCAATTTAGGAAGACACAAAGCCTTAAGTTTGTGAATGAGAAAATGCTAAGAACTAGTGCCAAAGATTTTACAAAAGTCTACAAAGAAAAAATACACTTCTTGCCTTTTTTCCCTTAGGATGTAATCCCATAGAGGGGTTTCGTGAACCGTTTTCATGGAGTAGGGGGTCTCATGAGAATTTTTTCATTTTTTTTCTAAATGATGAATTAGAAAAAAAATCAAGTAAATAGGAACCCCATCTTTTTAGTTTTTAGATTTAAGGTGTACATTTGGGGTGCGACCAAAAAATTCCTCCACTAACTTAGGAGATTTTGTTTATAAATTTAGATTCCTAGCAATAAATTTATGAATAATTTTGGAGGGAAATTTTGTACAGCCACCTACTTCTTTTTTTTTTACTTAAATTATTTTATATTAATTGTAAAAATACTAATGGGTCCACCAACTTCCATACATTTTAGAATTCAAATTTTAAAAATATCCAATACTACAAAATTCATGGGATCAACTACTTTAAAATGCTCGTGAAAAGTTCAACAACACTCAATAAAATATTTTTGGAAGCACCCCCTATATGTGACCATAGCCTTAGCTTTCTCAATTTAGAGGACAAAGTGAAAAAATCTCACTTGTGTGATGGTTTATCCTAAAATTTGCTTGATCCACAACTCTTGATTTTTTTAATTTACTTACAACTTGATTGGAGGTATGAATGTCTTAAGTAGTAGCAAATTTTTTCTCAAATATATGATCAATTATAATGGCATGAAAATTACTCATCATTTGTTCTCCAATTAATATATTCACTAGAATCATTTTTCTATTATTAGATTCAATTGAATGAAATTGAAACTTGAATTACCAACTTATTTCTTACAAATCACCACAATTTACTCCAACACCAAACATATGTACCTAAATAGACTAAAATCATTTTGACATGATTTGAAAATACAACCTTTCCACAAAATAATAGAAAAGGTATTTAAACAGAATCTATCATTTGAAATATTTAACTCCTAACCAACTAGGAGAGAGGACCTAGATCAAGAAATTCCCTGACTGTGCTTGCAGAAGCAGTGAATTGGAATTTTAATGTGGGTCCCCTTAGTATAGGTAAGGGAAATCAATCTAGAATATCCAACCCATAAAAAGGAACAAGAATTCAGACTCAAAAACGTCGGCAGATCAAACAAATACAGGCAAAGGAGGACAATACTTATGTTACAGCCCACTAAAAAGTAGAGTGCTCCAGAGCCAGAAATATTTTGTACAAACAATAATGAATGAGATCATACAAGAAAATCTTGTACAATCACGAATTATTCCAGACCACACCTTCATACAATCGACAGAATTTATTATTTTGATGTCATCACTCACATCAACTTTTATCAAGCTGGTTTTTGTATACCTACCAATTCACAAATGGATGATTTCTGACAATGTGCAATCCGTGCTGTGTTGGTGGTATGCTCAAGGTTCTAAGTTCTTTCAAAAAAAGAGTGTTTGTAGTATGCTCAAGGTTCTAAGTTCTTTCAAAAAAAAAAAAAGTGTTTGTAGTATGTTCAAGGTTCTAGGTTCTTTCAAAAAGTGTTGATTATTTGATTAAGATATAAAGTAGGTGTTGTATTGGTGGTATGCTTGTTCTGGACCATTGTGCTTGTCCATGCTGATGATATTCTGTTTTGTCACATCATATCAGTTTTGTCTCCATTAAAAAGAAATTGAATACTCATTCTTATCATTGTTGCGTCTTAGCCTGATCTCCTCCCTCGCTCTTAATGACAGCTAACTACATCTTCTTCCTCCCTATGCAAAGCTCCATATCACTTATAATACACTAGCATTTGCAATGTTAGAAGGTGCAATGTATATGTTTTAGTGGCCTTTTCTATTTTGGTTGTACTTTGAAATCAAATTGTTGTTGATTTCAGTTAAAGTTATATTATGATATAAAAATAAAGATCGAGATATGATATGAGGAATATGTGATTAATGAGTTGAGACAACTAAAATTTCAAAGTTTGAGACTCTAGGATGTAATTGTATCTATGTTTTTTATTAGGTGGTGTGATCTCATCCAAATGGTGTGATAATGTTCTATACAGAGTTACGCCTTGTATACTTGCTTAATCGATTCACCTAATATGTATTTGATGTAAGAAAAAATTGGTGTGGTGTTAAAAAGTACTTTATGGAACCTATACAAAAATTGCAGTTTAGGACTTTGTTGTGTCTTTGTCGAGCTCCTAGACTAAGTTAATAGTGATAAACAAAGTATAAAAATAGCGTTGGATGTTGATGTAGACATAGTAATCAATAATATGTTGAACCTACAAAATGCTAGGTAAAAATATGTGAATGTGTTAGACAGGTAATTCCTATAAATAAAATTCTTGAACATCAAATTTAGAGTTTTTGGTGCACATGTTGATATGTAATGATCATGTCTTAACAATTTTAAATTTTAAAATAGAGAACAAGCTTAAATCCACTGTCCACTTCAAAGAACAAAATTGTAAGTTCTATCCAATCCAAGACAAACAATGTTCTAAAAGATGGATAACAAATGTTCTAAATAAAATGATATGACAAAAGTTAGTGATAAATTAGATTTTATACAAGTTAATGCACAACAAAATATCTAATATCTGTAATTTTATGTTAGAATATAATTATTAATGGTTAACTTCTTCCTTAACCTCGGAAAAGTTCCAAACCTCTATAAAATTGGGTAACTAATAAAAGGTGAATGACAAAGGAATTAGACCCGTGTTAGGAGCTATGATGATTTTGAAGATTTGTTCTGCAGACGTGCAGATTATGTGAAGAAGTTATCTTGTCCTTAAAATTGACAGGGAATTTGGAGGAATGGACTGTGGACGAACATATTACTTCGTGAATGACAAGCGTAAAGATGTTTGGAGGATGAATCTGGGTTTCTAATCTTGCTTTCCATAACTAAATTTCAATCAAACAGAAGTACATAACCTGCAATGAAGTACAAACAAGCCAGGCAATGTATAAAATGCAGGAGCATTCTATGAAGATAAATTTCCATACCACACTTGACAAGCTCTAAATTTGCATGGGTATCTGTGGAATGTTGCAAATAACAGCTTTAAATGATGAGACATCAGATAGAAGGGAAATGATATACATTCAAAAGAGAATAGAAAATGATAGAAGGATTAATTAAATAAGATCTATAGTGTAGTGAATTTTTTGTCAGGTTTTGTGGAAGTTGTTTGGGTAGTTTGGCAAAAGTTGTCAATTGTAAGGTGGGTGTATAAATGTGGAAGTAAACTCGTTTACTAGTTTAGATTGAGATCAAATGTATAATTAAATTGATCACCTTGACAAGGGGTTAATCATTCTAAAATGATAAAGACAAATGCCTCAACTAGATGTCCTCTTATGGTTGCTATGGTTGTTAGATATGTTCAAAATGGATTTATTGGAGATGCTTTGTAGGCATTTAAGCAAATGCAATTGGTAGGCTCAAAGCAAAACCAAATAAGCTTCGGTACCATCCCACCAACCATCTTATGGCATAATAAGATCTTTAGATTGGGGTATGAACATACATCAAAATATAGGTACCCCTAGCACATATTCTATGTTGATTCTATTATAGAAATATTATGAAGTAGTTCCTAAAGTGGCAATAGGTCAATGAAGAAGAAGAATATAGCGGTAGATTTGACATAACAAACAAGGATCAAAGTAACAATTTATGGTTTCAAATAAGGTCCTTGGTTCCTTCAAATGATTTGGAAGCACCATGAGAAAGAAACAAGTAAAGAACCAGAGTTTTACCATCTTTGCTTATTATCACTATGAATTATGAGATAAAGAATTATGCTAAGCTATCTATATGTAAATGGTTATTTTCCTATATAATTTTGCTTCAAGCATGTAGAGATTCAAGGGAACAAGAATGAAAGTTAATCTTGGCACTAGGTTGTCATTTATTATCATTGTTGTTAAAAGAGCTTAAAATATTATTATAAAATAGGTAGCAACAAAATTCAACACTTAACCAACATTTGATAACTTAGACACAATGTTAAACCATGTGACTAATATGGTTCATTATGATGCATTATTGTTTAAGTAAATAACTATAGTTTGACCATATTTTCTTATTATCATTATAATGCATGTTTATGACATAAAATATTATGCTAAACTGACCATATATCAACAATGATTATATTTTGTTACTTTGTTTCAAGCTTGTAGAGACTTGAGGGAACAAGACTTCAAAGCTAAGCTTGGATCTAGGTTGCCATTTATCATCATTGTTGTTGCAAGAGCTTAAAGTAATATCATAAAAAAGTACCAACAAAACCCAATAGTTAACTAGCATTTGGTTACTCATACATAACATTGAAGCATGAGACTAGTATTAACAACTCAAAGACAGTTACATCCAAAAAATAAAATAAAAATTGATTCACATAAATATGGTCAAAATAGATTTTGATAAATTAAAAAATAATGTTCAATGTTTAGAACATTGTTCTATACCTCAAAAGAAAATGTAGATACTCTTTTTTGAAAGGGAGCCTAGTGTGAGGAAATAGCTTCATACACCAATCTAAGTAGGAGAGGGTTGTAAAAATTTCTTAAACACCTATATAGTTATAGGTTTAGATGCACATTCATATCATAAATAGATAAACAATAAAACCATAACACAAAATTGTATGTGGGGAAAACCCTTTCGAGAGAAAAAAACCCACACTCCAAAAGTACGGTACTTTGTATTATCAGTCATCAATGAAAAGTAATACAATATCAATACCAAGTTCATTAACAAGATCTTTCACACTTCTCCAAGATTTTGGAGTAATTTCAACAACATAACGATATTTGAACAAGCAACAACTACAAACTCCAAAATACAAGTGCACATTATCTAGGAGCTTACAATGCATTAATTAGGTATTTCAAAAAATTAATGCCCAAGATTGAAGATAAAAAATCTAGACACCAAAAAAACTACACATGCATAATAGTAAGTTCTCACTTGTCAACACATAAAATATTCAATTGCCACTTAACCTACACATGCAAAACTGGACCTACTCAAATATAACTACACCTACAAGGCACCCACATTTCATGCAAACTCAACATAAAATAAATTTTCCTTCATGCACAACTCCACCTGTAAACTGCAACTACCAAACTTGAATCTGTTGAACAAAAAAATGTGTTGAGAAGGGGGTGAATCAACATATATTAGAACTTAACAATTCCATTTGTAGATTAACAACACATCACATTAATTAAAAGGAACAAAAGAGAACACAAGCATCACATAAACATCAGGATTTTACGTGGAAAACCCAATGAGGGAAAAACCACAGTGAGGATTAACTCATAGTATAAGTAGCTCACTGCTAAAAAGAAATTGCAATGTTTGAGGCT
>VDFB02092727.1:0-81991 GCA_007258455.2 Sequoia sempervirens | reverse complement strand
AGGAACTCATCAAGGGAGGGAAAGGGATAATTATCCTTTTATGAAGAGCTCTTGATTGAGATTTTTGAAATCAACACAACTTGATTTCTTCATTTTTCTTTCTCACTAACACTAGATTTTCTACCCAAGTGGAATATACTAGATATATAATCCTCGCACTCAACAACTTTTGCATCTCCTTTTATATTAAGGGTTCAAGCAAAGCCTCTAAGTGCCTTTGATTTTCTTCATCATTGACCACAAAGTAGTACCTAAAGGTAGATTACTTTGGTTTTCTGCCAATTTTTGAGCTCATCCAAAGCCTCTAAGTGCCTCAAATTTGACTTCAAATATTTTAACAAGATTTTTGGAAATTGAAAGTTTAATATCTCACAAATTACAAATGATATTTAAGTGATTTCTTCACCATTGGATTCAATTCACTATTTTGGAGGATTGTGTAAGATATTGTATCCAACCGTGCATCAATGTAAACTTAATAAAAATAGTAACCCTGCCAAATTTAGTCCTTATTGAAAAGAAACAAAACATTTTTTGGGTAATGCAAAATTGCTCTTACACCTTGGATGCTCCCACATCAATATATTATGAGGCAGTTTCAGGTTTCAATGAGATTATGATGGGACTGTGCATCAAAATTCCAAAGGTCATCATTTATGCTATATAATAGCCATCAAAAGAGTGTTTCAAGGATAAAAGAGCAGTCCAATGTAAAGGGCAGTCCATAAAATGCAAGGATATTCCCTGAAAGTGATATAATGGGTAAGTTGAAGCATGAAAGTCTAAGAAGGGCACTCACTATGTGAAGAGGCAAAGTTTCTAAAAAGGAAGACACAATCATGATGAAAATTGATGCAATGTTCAAATCCTACAAACTAGCATTTCTACAAGGTTTTTTGTTAGCTACTGATGAAAATTACATAGAGATAATCCATGAGAAGCAACAAACCTAGTGACAAAGCCAATACAAAAGGTAGTGTTCATGACAAAGGTATATGAAAGGGACAATGATTTATGTTTTGGTGAAAGAATGAAGGTAAAAGGGGTCATAAATGAATGGAATAATTGCCAACTTTAACCCCTAAAACTTCTCCTATGCCCTCTTAAGAGATTCCATCACCTTCAAACCACTCTCACACATGCCCTATCATCATGCAAAGGGTAGTTGAGGCAGTTTGGAGGAAGTGGAAGTTGGATTTTGGTAGTTAGAATGAATTTATGATAGTTAGAGTATTAATGAGAAATTGGAGGGAATACAAGGGTAGTTTTAGGTATCTAGGGAGGAGTTGAAATAGTCTAAAACTTTTTCAAGCACCTAGGAGCTAAAAGTCATGCTACTCTTGTAAAAACCCAACCATGAGAGCAATTTTTTTTTTTCTTGAATACCATACAATTCACATATAAGCATCCCGACATCACAATCATTAGTAGCAAATCTAAATAAGATTACACATTTAAAATGTTCAAAAACCAATTATCAAAGGAAGAAACCTGATTTAAATTACCTGGCATAAACAGATGTCAAAATGCATAATTTCCTTGGCTTTGGCTTCCTTGTGGGGTGCAACACACCCAACCATGTGAACCACAACCCACTCCACCCCAACCAATTGGACCCAACAAGCTATTCTAGGACATACCTGCAAATGTTTTGGTCAAGGCATGAAGGGTGACTAACAAGGTTGAGCTCAATTGTGAAGAGGCTTCGGTGCATGCCATATTGCACCGTGGGTCCAACCTCGTCACAAAGGTATTGGTTCAAAGGTGAGGGCAAGATTGGTAGGTAAATATGAGGAAGACTCACCACTATCCCATCTAGAGAATCCCATAGAAAGGAATGATAGTGCATTGCGCACTACATTGGGGGTCCCATTCGATCTTTGGTCTTCTTCACTAAGTGGGGTGGCGGTATGGGTCAAGGTAATTGGTTAATTGGGTAGAGGATTTAGTGCATCCCATACTACACCGTGGGTCCATCCTCCATCCCAAGGATCTTAGAGAATTCCCGAGTAGTGAACCTACCAAAGCAGGTGGATTCTAGCCTTAGTTTCCTATAGGACACCGACGATGAGTCTGTCCACCTAGGAAGAAGTAGCCTCTGGCAAGTGTCACCTTGTGACCTTAGTGATAATGTTAACTAACTTCTTCACAATCCCAGGTAGCACTAGCATCGATCACTTCTATGCACTCAATGACTGCCAGTGAACCCCCTCGATACAATGGTTTCCTAGGATTACCGTTACCTACACAGATGGGTCCCTACCCATGTAACCGTTCCTGTATCATTTATATCCAAGGTAGGCCATAGCAACCTTCACCTCCATGAACCAAGTGAAGGCTGACTAATCCTTGGCAGTAGCCCAGGCATCAGCCATTGTCACAGTCCAATGACTGCTTGTCTCTACTCCAAAATCCCAGAGGTTCACACTTGGGTCTTCTTTGGCTTGGTCCTATGGATGTTTTGACAATTCTCTTTTCATTCCTATGGCCCTCTGATGGAATCAAGGAATGGTTTTAGGTGTCTAAATAATGTAGACACATGTAAGCTAGTAATTTCTTCCCTTAGACCCTTCTTGGAGGGAGACTATCATTTATGGGCATCCAAGGTTGCAGTTATTAATTATAAGTATGATTTCCCCAACTAAATCTGTAATTTCTACTTTCTTCATATTTTCTAACTATCGTCTTTTTGGGGACATCAGTGTTTCCATTAAGTGTTATCACCCTTTTTGTCAGTGGCAGATTTAAATTTATCATTTTATTTTATTTTTATTTTTAGCTTACTAAGGATCAAGTCTGATGTGAAGTTTCTCTACCTCTCTCCCTTGTTTTAGCAGCCTTATGGTTTAGACTTAGCATATCAAATTGAACATCATGTTGATTTATACATCTGGGGTCCGAAATGAAGGCAATTTTCTGTTGTTAATTACTTTAACAGATCTATCATTGTTTGGTGACATAAGGTTGCCAATGGAAAATATATATTGCTGTTGTAACTAGAGTAATAGGACTGCAATGAGACTGTTTTAGTTAAATCAAGGTTCCCCAATAGG
Organism: Sequoia sempervirens; assembly: GCA_007258455.2. NCBI lineage: Eukaryota > Viridiplantae > Streptophyta > Pinopsida > Cupressales > Cupressaceae > Sequoia > Sequoia sempervirens. The sequence goes on along the minus strand of VDFB02092727.1, from coordinate 78,938 downwards.
TAACAATTTCAATTTGTAAAATAAGGAAAACCATAAAAAGGTGATCCTCTTTATTCTAAAGGGTGCTGCTAGAAACAATAAGCTAAGGCTATGCTTTCTAACAAAAGCAAGTAGGTTTAGGCATTCATGCCTTCATAGAGCTTTATTTATGTACTTTAGGTAAGAGATTTCTTATGCAGCAGTTTGGCTGAGGATTTGGCTTTTTTTTTAATTTACTTATTTTCATCTATGCAACCCCATTCCCAATTATATACACAGTTTATACTTTTTCTAGACCAAAACTTAAATGGAGTTTGAATAATAAAAAAGAGAAGTGAAATTTTCTGCCAACAATATCTTTCTAAGCATAAACAAAATAAGCATCGTAAAATGAAGCATATTCTTGTGCAGCAATATGCAAGCATTAAAATGTCAAGAAAAACCCAACCATTAACCAAACTTTATTATTATTTTCTTTTGAGCCCTAAATGACTGCCCAACAAAAATGGCTGTAAATGATCATATACACAAAGTTTTAATAGTTTAAACAAGTAAAAATGAAACCCGTGAGGGCGTCCTTGCTGAAATAGGTGCAATAATCTCCTTCACTCCATTGTTTCTCCCACGCTTTCTCCTCTCTTCTACTCTCATGGTTCTCTTTTCACTTCTGCAGTCGAAGCATTCCAAGGGAGGTTTGTGGGGTTTTTAAAGCAACTGGGGCCTTGATTTTTTTGCACATTCCCTTTAATCTGGAGTCTTCTATGGGCATGGCTACCATGCTATTTTAATGGCATGGCTCCCTCTCCATCTTGCACCCCTCTCATCATAAATGCAGCCTGTCTGTGGTGTGCAAAAATGAAATATTTTTCTTTCCTCCAAAACTCACGACTCCTCTCTTTATTTTATTTTATTTTCTAATTTTTGGTTCCATTATTTATTATTTGCTTTCTCTTTTCCTTTGTTTTTATTTTCCTTGCTTTATTTAATTTTTAATTTTTAATTTCTTGTAAATTCTTATCATATATTCTATTTAGTTTATTTTATTTTCAAATAGTGAGTTACAGGTTTAAGTTGTCCAATATTATTTTATTTATTAATTTAAATTTATTTCCCTTAATAGACCTAATTGCTAAATTTGAAAATGTTTTCAAGGGAATAAGGGATTATTTAACCTATTGATGAAGAAGAGAAACATATACAAATCAAGCCTTACTATTAGTTGTAGATGGACTCTTAAGGGTGGAGTGTATGACTCGACTTCCCACTAATCAAGCTAAGTTACTAAATTTAAGGCTCTTTCCTAGAATAGGTTGCCAGGTCCACATTTTGTTGCACCTCGAGCACCTGCAAAACTCATCCACATCCTCACAAAATCATTAGTACTTGGTTAGTCCGATAAAAAGATAGATATATCCATGCTCAAAATCAAATAACATCATTAAATTCATAAATATCAATTATTTAATAATTGTCTCAAATGACCATTTAAAGTGTTTAAGTCTACTAGATATTAATATTTAAGTTCTTAGGGTCATCCTAAATAAGGGGTACAAACATGTAGTTATAAGTTCAAAGTTTCACCTTCGTCCAAATTACATCAGGACAACATGTGATTAACACAAAATAAGGTCTAGTATCTTTGGGGGATGTGACAACTCTCTCTCAATGCCTAGTTGGAGCTAGACTTTAAATTAGCATTGAAGACTCCTCATGGTAGGCGCCCAAGGAGAATATTGACCTATTCAAACAGCTGTGACACATGCTACTTGTTGATTGTAACTAGTTACTAGGAGTTAGGAAAGAATTGTATGCTAAAAGGCACACCTAGTTTCATTTTTCTTCAGTTCTTGCTAGTTTTGCTAAGTATTGTAACTCAAAAGAGTGTTCTCTCAAGTCATACTAGGAATTGTAATTCCATTTTTCTCAGTGATAACAACTAAGAACACTTTTGTTACACATTTAAATCATGAAAAGATACATATTTCAAACTTGTTATGCTACAAAGAACACCTTCTATCAATAAAATTGAGCATTTTTGGCCTTCAAAAGTTTCGTTCTTGTTATGTATGTGAGGTAATTGATGTCATTTTATGTGATTTTCATTTTAAAATCCTTGGATGAATGTCTTATTTCCATCTTTTTTCAAACAAAAAAGGTATATTTGTGTAGGGCTTGTGTCACTATGTGAACAAATGCTAGTTGTGAAGAACACTACATTTCTTTCTTCTAAACCTGCAAAAAAACATTGACCTTTCAATAAAATATTGATACATAGATATGTCAAACACTAATGTTGTGTACTGTAAACAATTGAGTTATTGATTTTTTGTGTGTCAAAACAACATCCACAAGTCTAAGAAAAAAGTTTTGGTGCATCACCCACATAGTTATGTTCAATTCATGTCATCCTTCTATCCCTTTTCATCAATAACAACAATAGTAGATAGGTTAGGATAGGTGAGTATCAAGGGAACCAACCCTCTCTAGAGGTTCTTTACCATCATAGGTGACCCAAAAATCTAGAAATGATCCCATGTTTCACTAGTAGGTTGATTTTTTTTGTAACTCAACAAGGGTGCACTTCTCAATGATAACAATAATAGGTCAATTGTTGAGAGTGGGTAAACTCTCTTTACTTTAGGCTCAACTAAAATCAAGAGAGTATTCCTAGAGGAAACCTTAAACATTTTTTCTTACAAACCAATATACACACATATGATAAACTAACTACAGAAGTACCCAAATACATGTTTTGATACCAAATTTTGTCACTAGACCAAAACTGATCTATTGCTATAGCCTTTATTAAGCTAAAGTACACATGAAAAACATGATTCTCTCAAGATGAAAACTTTAATGGTAATATTCAAATAATCCTTGGGTATAACAATGAATCATGAGGTGCACATAAAATCACTTCCTACTTCCTAAGGTACTTGCTAAATATTTTGTTCATTTTAAGCATGTGGAGGGTCAAGACCTTCTTTGGAATTGTACCTTAAATGTGGGATATAGAGACATTAAACTATTAGAAACAATAAATAATAGCAAAGGTACCATATTTAGCAACCAAATCTACTTTATTATCCTTTTCCAAAATTTCACATTCATATGTAACAATAAAGAGACCATTAAAAATATAATTTGTAATGAATTAAAGTGCTATGACACTTATCAAATTCGTGTTACAATTGCACCAAAAAAATGTGGTGAAATAAAAATTCAAACAAGGAGGATCATATCAAACCCCTTTACTCAAAATATTCTAAAATATCCACAATTGGTCAAGGAGACATTTAATTACAAAATATTTGCTTCAAATAGCTACCTCTTTGCAACTTTTGTTATGAATTTCTCGAATGGTGAATTAATTAGTAGATTTGGAACCCTAGAATTCTCTCTACAATTTGACCATGAAAACAAATTATTACCAACCTCTCTAATTTTGAACGAAATTATATTTATAGTTCTCACATATGTTATAACTAAAGGAAAATGCACTAGAAACCATAGGAAATTCATGACCAATAAAGGGGGACATGCAAATCTATATTAACTCAATTATTTTTTATTGGTACTCTATAGAGGATTCCCATACCCTTAGATATTTCTTTCATTTGAACATGCCTAAAATTGTGTCCCTAGATGTTTGGTTATACTCATAGGGTATGGAAAGAAACCCTTCTTTTATTTACAAATCATCCCACTTATTAATGGTGAACTAGTTTTAGTGTGCAGGCCAAGGAAGATCCATGAAATTCACCATAATAATAGCTAGGAGATGGATTGAGGATCATTGAGGATTGGAAATTTAACCATTTTGTTAATTATGATGTGGGCATCTTCATTTTCCATCACTAAAAGTACCTATGAATCATCATCTTTAACATGAGCACTTGTTTGTAGGAAGGAAACAAATTATTGGATAATTGTAGGGCCTTATCAAGTTATTAAAGGTGTTTTTGGTCATGTAGGGAGGTAAGTGGGTGTGAAAAGTATAAAATGGAAAATTTTTAAATTTTGAAGGTTGGGAGTTGGGGATAGCTCATAACCCATACCACTATTGGGAATCGAGGATCACATGTATGACATACTTAAAGCTCAAAGAAAATAGATAATATTATCCCCACATATCTAACTTTGAGAGCATATATAAAAGAAATATTTGAGTTGGGGATCATGGGTACCAATGAATTCATCCCTTAAGGCATGTAAATAAGGGTAAGTGGATTAACCATTGGTAACAATGGTATAACATAATGAAAAATATCAAGGATCAAGGTTGGCTCGTATCTCATTCCAAAAGTACTACTTTGGAGATATCCTTGCATCTTTGGCTCCAAGAAATATATAGAAATAAATTTTTAATCTTGGGGATTAGGGACACCAAGGAATAGGGGACGACCAAAACTCTAGCTCTAAAAGGTAGCTTAGTGTAAATGATTAGGGAGTCAAGGTTCCAAGGAAGAGAATGTTGGTAGGAGGAAGTTTGAAACATTGAAAAAGGAAAGGGAAAAGGTGGGGAAAAAATGAAAGGAATGTTGAGAAGGAAAATCTGAAGTTTTGACAAGGGAACAAAATTGGGGAATGGATGAAAGGTATATTGAGCTGGGAAAGTTTGATATCTTGATCGAGACAAAGGAACAAAGTAGATTTTAGAGGAAAGACATCACAGAAAGGGAAAGAATGACTCTCTAACATTCAAGATAATCCTTAGAAATGATTTAAAAACCTCCATAGGTAGATTTTTTTGGATATTTTTACAACTTCCAACACATGATAAGTAGGTGAGAGAGGAAGAGGAGAAAAAAATTATGCAAAAAAAAAACTAACCAAAAGGGGATCCATATTAGATTATTTATAAATGATGGATCAAATAAGGTGACGACATGCAAATAAGATGGGACTGAAGAAAAAAATGCTACCATGCACAGGAAAGGTTAAGGCATGCAAGCCTTCAGCCGTTCCGCACCAGAGCTCCCGCACACAGCCATCGTTCATTAATTTAAAATATATAATTTATAATGTATTCCTTATAATATTTTCTACCTTGATTTTCATCAATAAACTATTTAATAATGATTTTGCTAAAGACAAAAACTTAAAATCTTCAATAAGAAAAACTTTGGAAAAGGGTTTGAATGGAATCAATATAATGATAGATTAATTACAATTACCTTTTTTCTTTCTTTATTTTGGAATGGCATGCAAAGCATCTCTTAAATCTTACCAAAAATTACAAACAAACGTATTCTTTCTTTATTTTGGAATGGCCTTACCAAAAATTACAAACAAACGTCTTCTTCATTCAAATGCAACCATTTCATCAAATGATACGAAAGAAAAGATCAAAATTTGTTGTTTCCAATTGCCATTACATTGTATTCGGCTGCAACTAATTAATCATGAACATGGTTTATATCGATTGCATAGTTTATAGTTTATTGAGTTTCAGCTTTATATACGCCTACACCAACTCTAGAATTAACGTCTGTCTACGCCCTTCTAAACACTATCTCATTTTCCATTCTGAAACTGGTTAAAAGTGTAGAGAAAGCATGGAAGAATCCATCTACTTCTCTCCTGTATTTTTAGTTGTGGGATATATTTTGTTTTTTTTTCTCACAGCATATCTGTTCAAGTTTAACATCTCAAATCTGCTGTATATCTGTAAGAAAGAGGAGAAGAAGGTACCTCCTACTTCCAAGGGGTGGCCATTTCTTGGTCACACACTGTTATGGTTCTATTACATGGCCAAACCTGACCCACTAGCATTTCTTCACAAATACATACTCCCGTAAGTTTATTAATTTTTTTTATTTAAATAGCATATTCTAAGTTTTGATTTGTTTCGTTCCATTCATATATACTATAATATGAAGTTTGATTTCAATTATAATTGCAGCTATGGTGAAATGGTTACATGCAATCTATTTGGAAGGCCAACAGTGGTGTCTGTGGATCCTGAATTCAACAAGTTTGTTTTGCAAAATGAAGGAAGATTGTTTAAAGCAAGTTACTTTAAATCACTTCATGATATAATGGGTAAGTATAGCATGATATCAGTGACAGGGGATCTGCACAGGCAACTCCACGGAAGCGCTGTTAACTTGCTCACGAATGACAAGTTGAGAAGAAATTTTCTGCCTGCCATTCAAGTTGTATTCAAACAAACCATGGCAAAGTGGGAAGCAAGAGAAATAGTTCTTCAACCAGAGTGCAAAAGGGCAAGTATATTTGTGTAGTTTCAGATTTTTCCTAGCTTTGAATTGTTCTGTAATGGTGATGTGATGTTGAATCATTGCAAATTAGAAAAAAATAATATTGGATTGTTATTTTTACATGTGCAGTTAGTTTTGAATGTGATGGCCAAACATTTGCTCAACCTGTCAGCAGATATAGAAACAGAGGAGCTCTGCAACCTCATGACAGACTTCATCAATGGAATTGTTTCAGTTCCAGTAGAGATGTTAGGTTGTGCTTATGCAAAAGGATTAAGGGCGAGAAGGATTTTGAGTGGCAAGTTCTATAAGCTCATGGATGAAAGGAAAATAAATCCTCGTGATGATTTGCTATCTAAGCTTGTAAACGAGGAGAATCTTCCAAAGGAGATTGTGGCTGATTTTCTTTTTATTTTACTGGTTGCAAGCTATGAGACTGCATCTAGAACAATGACTATAGCTATTCATTTTCTTTCTCACTCAAATAATGCCTTAGACCAACTCACGGTAAATTAAACAACTCCCAATATTCAGTGGAATAATTTATCAGAAGCACTCACTTTAAACTTAAAACCAACTCTTCTTTGTATATATTTGCAGGAGGAGCATGAAACCATCCAAAAACAAATAGAAATTGGTGGTAAACTTCAGTGGGAAGACTATAAAAAGATGAAGTTCACTCAATGTGTAAGTAATTATTTCAAGAAACATATTTAATTGTAGTGTAATATAGAGCGCTTTTAATTTATTTATTTTTTATAGATTTTAAAGAATTAATTAGAAATAGCTAATACTAAAATCATACAAATTGAATTTCTCTGGATGAAAAGTTTCAAATATTTACTTTATTATAGGGTTCTCTACTCTTCTCAGGGATTAAATCTGGCAGTTATATGTTCACATTTAGTTTTAAAAGAAAAAAATACTGTTGTTCGAAGTGTTCTAACATATGAAAGTTATGGTAATTTATACAATCATAATAAAAATTTATGTAAAAAATGTTGAGAGATATCACTCTCAGATGTCTATTGCACTTAAATCACAAGTCCGATAAAAACATAAACATTTTAATAATGATATTTCTGAGCATCTATTAAATTTAATCTCCATTTCTACTCCATTTTCTGTTTCAGTTTTTTATGCTTGCTTAATACAAAAACTGTAGAATCTAAAGCAGCCAATAAACAGAAAACCCTAAACGCATAAACAGCAAACAAAGAACAGAGCAAAACACAGAGAATTCTTTAACACGAACACACACAGCCAGCCTCTTTTATTGCTCTGATACCAAATTTAAAATCTAAAACAAGCCTTATTCCTGATCCGACAGGTTAAAAAGAAAAAAACAGCAAATAACCCTCATATAAAAGTGTTTATACAGCAGCACTTCAAAGCTGCGAACTTGCAAGAGTGAGGATAGAAACTCACGAAAACTACAGACAACTGATAAAGAACTATGCCTAAGAAAATAAAGCAAGCTATCGCTAGTCAAAGGAACTGAAGTAATACACATGCAAACAGATTGCATGGATTAGATCAAGCTAAACTAATATTTAACCACGATTGCATGAATCTCTATGAATACTTGTGAATGCACGGATGATCTAGCATCACTTATAAAAAAACATCACAATTTATTTCAAAAACAGTCTATCTAGCATCACTTATCAAAAAAAACATCACAATTTATTTAAAAACAATCTTTTAGACTGTGGAAAACTCATTCCAACTAATCATCCTCTTTCTGATTGTTTTCAAAACATAATCTAAACTACTTAATCCAATCTGATCTGCTAGAGGTAAAATAAGAATTGCAAAGAAAATGATCAATTATTTTGAAGATAACATGTAAGCTCAGTTGAAGTGAAACATTATTTTTTACTGGTCAGGTTATAAACGAGGCTCTTCGACTGTCAAGCATAGCCGTAGGGCTTGTAAGAGAAACAACAGAAGACGTTACAGCTAAAGGTGGTATTCATGAACTGCCACTCAGAGCCATTTTAGCTTTTGCTTTACAATGTAATTTTATAAAAACGCTTTCTTACTTTTTATTTTCTTGAATATCTCTGTGTTCAGGTTATGTGATACCTAAAGGATGGGGAGTAATGACATTTTTCTGTGCAGTCCATCTCAATGGAAAATTTTATAAAGATCCTCTCAAATTCGATCCCTGGCGTTGGCAAGAAAATGATAAAGTAAAAACTACTAATAAATCATATCCATTTTTAATATTAATTTTTATAGACCAGCTTAAGCTCAGTTTCCATTTTCTTATTGAATTAGCAGTTTGTTTTACAAGATTTTTTGATAAGCTCCAACTCATTTATTCATCATATGATAGCTTACTGCATTAAAAAAAAAACTTTTATTAATTAAATTTGTCAATAATTCTTACATCTCTTTTTAGGAAGAATTACTGTGGAAGAACTATGATATGCTATTTTCCCCATTTGGAGGAGGGAGACGGTTATGCCCAGGAGCTGACTTGGCTAGAATGAGCATCTCTTTTTTCCTTCATTATTTTGTAACAAAGTTCAGGTGTGAAGAGGGTGTTCAGAAATAATTTCAATAAGTTTAGAATGTTGTTTAGTCGAAAGTAGATTTTAAGCTTTGATTTGTTTAGGTGGTTCATCTGAAATCATAATAGTTTATTCAATACGACTCATCTATCAATATGATCTTAGATGAATCATCTAAACAAATCAAAGCTTAAAATATATTACTTAAATCAAAATATTGAAAAACACTAGATTTAATAATTATATTATTTATATTAATGAACTGTAAGGAAATTGTTGCAGGTGGAAGATTGTTAAAGAGGGGAGAATCACTTTCTTTCCTATTCCTCACATGGAAGGTGATTTGCCCATTCGTCTCTTTGCCAAGAGGCCAACTTCCATGGAATAATAGCTGTTAACAGCTTTGCTGTTACTGGTGGTTTGGTTAATATTGTGTTTGAACAGACAAACATAAGTTGTACATAAGCTATTTTAAACTTCTGGATTGTGGGGCCTTTGAACACACAACAGTATCTTTTGTGTAAAGGTACGATAATCTTTGTTTTAAGCATTGTTTATATGCTTTGGATTTCCTTGAACTTTGTGATCTCTTCTTTGTCTATGCTATGCATGGCTTTTCTGGCATGTTCAAACTGTGAAGAATATATATTTAATGTGTTCTTCAGAGTTTATTGTTTGATTGATCAGCATAGACAAGTTGATCTATTTTCTCGTCTCTATCAAGATTTTTGTCAATTGTTTAAGTGCGAGGTGCTTTGAAAAATATTTCTAATTTTAATTATTTTATAATGATAATTTTATATCAATATCAATTTAAAATTAACAAATTTAATATTAATTGTTAAGATTTTAGTTTAAGGTTAGATTTTTTTTAAGTGTTTAATATCAAATATATTATATGTTATGTTTTTGTTATGTTATGGTATTTGTGTATTCATAGTCTTTGTCAATGTCATTTTATTTTTAAAAATAAGAGTTAAATATTTTTGTTTGTATTTATTGTGGTGTCTTTTCTCCTTTTAAGTTCATGGCCATTTTCTACCTTCTTTAAATGGTCTCAATTTTTCTTCCTTTTGCAACAACTACTATTGAAGTTCAATGTTTGAAGGTGACAACCAATGTCACCCCCATCCAAGCATCCTTAGGAAGTTTGTTCCAAAAGTATTTTATGAGTTATGTTTTCTATTGCACTAGTTGATGTTCTGTTGTCTATTCCAAAGTTTGATAATGTAAGTCATTGGCTAGAATCTTATATTTTGGTTGGATATTTTGTGAGTAGGGTCCCCTTTGAAACCATGCTAAAAGATTGAGTTGGTAGGGCTTGGACCTTGCATAGGATCCACCTTGTCTTTGTGCAAAATCTAACCAAAGGATTTTTTTCTATCCATTTCACTAAAACTATTCATGCTAAGGCAGTGAATAGTCATAGCCCTTGACTTGTTTATTCCTTGTTTCTTGATTTCAAATCATGGAGATTTTTTTTTGTTGTCTCAAATGATAAGTCCTTTAAAGTCCTTGGTTGGATTGAATTCCCTAGGTTACTCCTACCTTGCTAAAATTTCTTGAGCTAGATAGCCTCCTCTATAGGTTGTATTATTGTTGTTGAGCTAGAGAAGTTCTATTATGCCAATCCCTCGTGGTGGGTTTGTGTCAAGGTGTACATGTCCAAGGAGCTCAAGGACATTGTTGATATCTAGGTTGGTCAAACTAGATACTCAAAATGTGTTCATTATATCAACCTTCTATACACTTACTATTGGTGTCAATCATCAAAACATAAGATTAAAGACTATCCACTAGATTCTTTGCACCCAAAGGCCATTGCTCAACCCTATTCTAGGGTGACACCTTTTATGAAAAAGGGAATGCTTGTCTACTATTGTTAGTTGCAAGGCCAAGAACTTCAGTCAAAATATATCATCCTCCATGCCTTATGGCTCAAGGAATTAAGTTGCACAACATGTTTCAAAACCTCTAGAATTAGGTAGGGTTATACCCTCCTCCTTTGGGGAGAGAATTCAGTGAGGTGAAAGTAGTTCATTCCCCACTCATGGGATTATTCATGACTCAATCAAATTCTATTAATGCCCATCCTACTTCACCTCCTCCTACTAGGCAAAGGAGGTCTTGCAATCTACCAAGGTAATTAGACGATGGATAATTTCCAACCAAGCATCAACAAGTTCCTCTTCATTTCTTGATTAGAAGCCTTTAATCCTAGGAAGAAACATTACAAAGTAGTTATTCTACACTAGAGTTGATTGAGATGTTGTGGAGATGTCTCTTGAAAATCACTTATGAATTATCTTTCTTGGAATGTCAAGGGGCTAGAGCATCCCCCATAGAAATACCCTTTTTGCGGTATTTTTCACAACTCATAGCTTTAGAAATTCTCTATGTGCAAGAGGTTAATATTTCTAGTTTTTACTTTCTACAACTTGTGTAATTTGGCCCTCTAGCCACACATTGTGTAGTTAGTATGAAGTGGGATGTGGTAGTTTTGTCATTCATTTGCCCCCTATGTGATAGTATCATTTAGGTGATCAAGAATGTGACCTCACCAACTGAGCACTCAAATCCCTCTTTGACATTAATAATCATTCCTTTGAGACTGTAGTAATATTTATGCTTCAAATGTTGCTATTGAGATATCTTTTGTATAGAGATAGATCATCAATTCAACTCCTACCACCACTTGGGTTCTATGCAATAATTGTACTATGATAGTCTATGGCCTATGATAAATACGGGGCATTGCATATGTGTTAGACAACGAGTAAGAGAGAGGCTTGGTTCTACATGTGTAATAAAATGGGCCTTTTTAATCCAAATATTGGTTACTGCCAAGATAATCTGACGTGGTACACTTGGAGAAATTTATAGGTTATTTTTTATAGAGTTTTAAAGATAATTGGTCATGCCATGATGATAACTGAATATTTATTTCACTTTTCCATTTGTTTCCCTTTCCTAGTGGAACCTTTTGTAATTTCCTTGCAAATCATTTTCCAATTAGGTTTCCTATTCAATGGAAATTTGTCATCCCTAAGGCCACAAAGATGCAAATTTTCTTAACATGCCATTCTCAATCATCAGGCCACCTCAACCCACATCTAACATATCTATAATTTTGAGCCTCATCCCATGTACACACTAGTTGAATTTCTTAATGAAATATTTTCATTGCCCATAATACTCATTTTATTCAAATTTATGGGGAAATAATTAACTTTCTTCTGCTATCACTCATACAAGGCTATGAACTTGAACCTTTGTTGACCCACAATTTCTATAAAGTGCAACCATTTGATTTTATTTCTCAGCTTTGTGTGGCTCAACTCCACCACTAGAAGTAAGTTGTAGATGCATATGTAGCTTGAGGGGCACAAATAAGGCTAGGTTCTATTGGCTCAAAATTGGTGATCAATTCTCAAAGACCTCATGTACCTGACATTTCTCACCATCCATCAAGAAAATTTGTGAAAGAAATCAACTTTTGTAAGAGTTACCTAATATCCTTTAGGCCCCCTTTTTCAACACTATGAGAATGTCTTTGTAGTTCAACTTTATATATTGAAGTGAATGGCTACTTTACATCAATGGATCAATGTGGTCTCTTGCTAGGTCACTAATTCCTAGTATATTTTATGTGAACAACTTCTCACTTTAGAGGATTTTAAGGAAATCATGTTTACAATAGACAATGATAAATTTCCAAGGTTGGATGGGTTCCCCTATGAATTTTACAAGTACCTTAGGGACCTTATTGTTAGTGACATCCACAAGGTTTATATAGAAGATTTCATTCCAAATCTCTCGGGAATCTAATTAACAAAGGAAATATCAAGTTCATACCTAAAATTGGTGACCTTGAAGATATTTTAATTAGAGATTGATCACATTACTAAACATCTTTGTTACACCCTGTGTGTTATTACCTATTTAATGTATTACCTTGTTTAGTAAAATTTCTTTAATATATGTGAATGGGTTTTGTATATGAATCTTGATCGAAATATGATGAATGAATGTTTGATTCAATTTAATGCTTTACAATGATTCCGTATATGAAATATATGTGATGCATGTATGAATATATTGTTATCAACTAACTAATATTATAATGTACTAAGCTAAATGCAGGAATAGGTTCAAACCTCTAGAAGAGAAGGAAAGTATCACTTAGGAGAATAACTTGGTTTGGTAACCCTTAATTCAGTCTAACTAAGCATTCACATGTACTCACGCCCTAGTTGGTCTTAGTTAATTCAAGTAAGTTTGAGTAAATGGTATGTAATCTTCAGTTTTGATTGTGAATGTTTATATTGGTTTGCGATCTTGTTTTACGAATGTTTGGATTGAGGAATGTGATTAAGTCTTGGTGTCGAGTGGAAGTTCTTCATTGTATGTTTACTGTTATATCAATGGTATACTTACATAAAATGTATATATATGTATATATGTCTGTCTATGTTAAAATCATACATGTGAGTCAATATGTGCATGAGTATACGTAGGTAGATGTATCTATGCATGCTTATGGACATATTACCCATATGCATGGGAATACCGATTGGACTAATGTGACACACATACATAGACACACAAACACACACACACACATATATATATACACTTCGTGTATATATGTCGATCAATGGATATGGGAGTATAATTGTTTTTATAAAGGTATTAAAATAATATTATATATATATATAATATGTACATATATTAATATACATGTATAAAATAATATAGATACATATATACTAATATATATATATATATATATAATTGTGTATATATATGTAATATTATTTGATATATGTTTATATATTTGATAATCATGAGTAATGAGTATATATTAATATATATGTATATATACTAAGATGGATATATATGATATATAAATGATAGTTATATTTGATGTATATTCAAGCACATTATATACAATGCCAAATTTGATAATAGTGAAGCACTTTAAATGAAACTTATGTGCATATATCATTGTCTTGTTAATGCGTTGCATAGTATAAACTTGTGCATAAAACAAATTGTTGAACAAGTCAACAGGTTGCGTATGTTTATTATCATAAAGTGAAACATTAGCAAAGTAAATGTAAATAGTTTAAATGTTGGAAGAAGTCTTCAACAATCACTATCTATAAGGGTGCCAAAACATGAAATGTTGCGCCAAAACCTATAGCTTTTTGGAAGCAAAATGAAGTCTTTTTTTCCTGTAGATGTGTATAAACTTAGTCAATGATAAGTTGGTAGCAATATAGAGGGGTAGTTGAAGTTTACCAAGTAGGAAACCTGCTAAAAAGCTTGTTGTTCATTTGACTCAATAAAAGAGTCTTGTTGTCTCTTGAAACAAGCCGACTCAACCATTTGTTGAAGGTGAGGATTGTTATGTGTTGCAAATCTGTAAGTTAGTTTGATGAGTCCTTGCATGGGGATAGAAAGGTGGTAGAAGTATTAGCTTGTTTGTAGCCTTTAGTTGCTCACATTTTAGTATATATAGAGGTGTTCATTCTACCATCTACTACACTTTTCAATCTGATTAAGTATCTGTTGTTATTCTGCTGTATTTTTTGTGCAAAGTGAGTTGAGAGCTTGAGAGTTAGAGTTGTTTTGTTAATTTACATTAGTATTGTTGAGAGATTTAGTAAGAGGCTAGAAGTGGTAATTGGGTTGTTCTTAGAGGAAGTTGCAAGAGAGCTTGAACAATTAAGCTAGGAATTATCAATTGGAGCTTTTATACATGCATGTGGATTTCTACTCCTTTGTTATTATGTTGGAAAGATTGTTTATTCATGTTGTCATGTTTGGAAAGAATGTCTTTTATGTGTGTTATGATGCTTGGATATTCTTGCATGTTTCTTGATTGTTTTTTGGTTTATACTTATATAGATATATATACTATATTGGATTTTATACGAATGTATTATGTATGTACTATACGTAGATTTTCGGTACTATACATAGTATTTCAATACTCCAAGTGTTTAGCATAAGATAGAGTTGCTTTGAGATACTTAGTAGCAATGTCATTTAAATATTAGTTAATGGGAAGGTTATTCTTTGGCTTAGGATAATCCATGAGAAAGCCCAGATAGCCTTTGAATAGAATACTAATGGTCAAAAACAAATTGAGAAATTAAGGTGGTGAAATAGATGACCCTCACTCGAAGTACTAGGTGATAATATTTGGCCAAAGTAGTGTAAGTAGTCAATGTTTACACTATCAGTTCACTATGATCCGATTTAAACATACTAGACTGGGTATATCATACATGTAGTTGTAGCCACATTATAATGGTAGCTCTAGATTTGTAGAACACATCACTATGCTTAGGAAAGGATAAAGGAAGGATGAGGTTACCAAACCAATCTCTTCATTGAAGGGAGGGCCATCTCACCAAGTTTGGTAGATGTGCAGGGGACTGCAATAAGTCCATGGTTGGTAGAAAAGTGCTTGAGTGATGCTTCTCCTCATGCAATTGGTGGCCAAGATTTGGGAGGACATTCTGGACCATTTATATTTCTAGTTCATGTAAGCATGTTGAAGCTATGTATGTAATCATGTATCCATCTATATGAAGATTTTAAATGTGAAATGTTATCTTGAATATATGTAAAGTGAAATCATACTTATATTGATGAAATGATTATTTGATTATGCAATGGAAAAGTTTGGAAAGGTTATGTTTCAAATGGTGCATTTATTATTGAAAAGAAAAGAAAAGAATTATTACTCATAATATTGGATGTTGTAGTGTAGACAAATGTATCCCTTTACATTTTCACACTTGTTTGGTCCCTCCCTGCTAAAATTGGGCTTCTTTATGCCTTATTTGGTCCTATTTTGGATCCACAAGCCTTATTTAATGCATTTCTCTACAGATAATCTTGACACTTAACAAATGACCAATCATAATTCTTGTTTTTGGATTGTGTGTTCTAGATCTAGTGATATGGGACTCATATTCCACCTTGGGCATATGGGTCCCACCTAAGTTTCAGGGCTTGATCTTGGATATTGCATAGAACTTAATATTTCTTGAAGTTTGTGTCCCAAATTTGGGCTACAGGGACTCAAACGCCCCAACTGGCATATGAATCCCACTTTAAATTGGACCTATTTTGATCCGGTGGACATTTTTTAGTGAAAATTGAAGTGTCTCATTTCTCTCCAAAATCTGCACCATCAGAAAGATCTCAACATCCTGATTCCAACACAACTCGAACGGAGCAAAAAGGAGTCCGTTTGTGCGAGTTATGGCCAGTCAAACCTTCAGTCAAACTGAGATCAGAGGGCATCCAGGAAGCAAAAAAATGGCATCGTCAAAAGTTATCAAAGTTGACATCATTGCGAAGAGCTCGTCAAGACGATTCCGACGGTGTTCATTTCGTCGAAATCCGACATCGTATGCTCAACTTATCAGCGGTCAAAGTTTGCAGTTGACTTTTGAGGTGGAGCAAGAGACAAGATTTTTTAACCTTTTAAACCAAAATATTAGTTGTAAGTTAAAATTTATTTTTAGACGTAAGTCCAAAAATGTTTCAACTTCCTAAATTTTATTACCAGCATGAGACAACTTTCCTCTACAGTTGCCTACTTCAATATTTTCACGATGAAGACAGCTGGGAGACATCTAGGTCTAAACATGGAAGACATGCAATGCATATTAATGTTATATTTTCTTTCGTAATATGTGTCAAAATGAAACAAAACAAAAGTTAATGCAATAGAATTTGTCAAATAGCTCAAAACTGTTCGGTTTTTGGGCAACAGGGGATGTTTTTACTCTGCTTGGAAAAAAACTCAAATGCCTTTTTAAGTCCTTGAAATGTAATAAGTGACATGGTGTATATTTTTTCTCTGAAATGCTGGAGGACCCTGTGCCACACGAGTCCAATAGAGGGGTAGTAGGCATACAACAAAGAAGGATTAAAGAAGGTTTTTGTTTATGAAATATGAATGTTTCTCAATAAATTTTATACCATCCACTGCTTGGGTTTGCTTGTCACATTTCTTCTGTTTCAAGTGCTAGCACCAAGACCGGCTTATTCAACTAAAGCCTGGAGTCTAAACCATTCTTGTAGCATATTTACACTCTTGGTATTATTATTTCTTACATTATTTTACTTATGTCAATGACCTTTTCTAATTTTTTTCGTCGTGCATTTATTTTTCAATTGCCTCGACTCATACTATTTGGTATCATTCAAAGCTTTCCAATTTTACATATTTATCTATTTTTCCTCCTATATTCCTATTGGTTCACCACCCTTTTTATTGGCAATAAGAGTATATTTTGTTAGAAGCCTGTATTTCCATTAAATATCAAAAGGGATTTCGGGACCTTTGGAGGTGGATTGAGGATTGTTGCTTAAAGTTTTCATTGTAGAAGGAGAAGGAAACACCTCTTCGATTGCATTAGAGGTATTCTTTATTTATTTTATGGCAGATATATTTATTTTCTATAAAGTGTTTTTTATTTATGAAAAAATATTTTTTGTTTTTTATTTGGATATGCAAGAATGAGATTGAATATGCAATTTTTGTAGCACAAACAAAGAGTAGCTCTCAAAAATAAAAGATTATATTTTCATTTAATCTATTTTATTTAAATGATACAAATTAAATAGTTGTGAAGATATTATAATTAATTGTAAGTGGAATATATAAATATCACATTACTTTTTATTTACAATTTGCAAGATATGATAATATGAGTTGTGAAGATATGCATTTCTTTTAATTAATTAATTTTAATGGTATTATATTTTAATTAAAGTATAATGGGTACGTCGAAGAAGTGTGGAAGGTCAATTAGGATAAATTGTGGAGGCCATTCAATAAATAATGCTATTTATGCAACAAAGGTCTCAATGGAGAAGTTATAGCTTCAAATCAACTATGCATCCATGTACAAGGATCCAAACATGAATGAAATAAAACCTCTAAATCAGGAATATAGTCAAGCTCCATTACCAACAAGCTCATGTTATGTTTGCAATAAGGAGGGATGGATAGAGAGAGGGGGAAAGAGGGAGAGATAAGAGGGGGAAGAATGAGAGAGGGAGAGAGGGGTAAGTAGATAGAGATAGGGATGGAGAAGGATAGGGAGAGATAACGAGAGAGGAGAGAGGGATAGATAGATATGGAAGAGATAAATATAGAGAGAGGGAGAGAGAGAGGGAGAGAATGAGAATGAGAGAGGGAGAGATAGAAAGATAGAGATAGAGATAGGAAGTGATATAGAGAGAGATGGAGATATAGAGATCTATAGAGATAGAGGGAGAGATGAAAGAAGAAATATGGAGAGATAGAGATAGAGAGGCAAAGAGATAAATATAAAGGTCTAGGAAGGGGAGGGGGGAGAGAAATGGGGAGAGATGGATGGATAGAGAGAGGGAGACATGTCTAAAGATAAAGGGGTGAGAGGAAAATAGAGGTAGAGATGGAGATAGAGTGAAAGAGGAATAGGGAGACAAATAGATAAAGAGATATGGGGAGAGGGAGAGGGAGAGGGAGAGGGAGAGGGAGAGGGAGAGGGAGAGATAGAAAATATAAATGGAAAGATAGAGTGATAGAGAGATAGAGATATGAGGAGATATAGAGAGAGGAGGAGAGGGGGAGAGAGACAAAGAGATAAAAAACATAGAGAATTAGAGATAGATAAATAGAGATGGGGAGAGGGAGAGAGAAGTAGGGAGAGATGAGATATATGGGAAGAGAAACAGAGAGATAAAGATATATGGAAAGAGAAAGGGAGAGAGAGGTAGAGATAGAGAGATCTAGATAGAGGGATAGGGAGGGAGAGATGGGGAGAGATAGAGAGAGAGGAAATGAGATAAAGGGAGAGAGATAGGTGCATGAGGGAGAGATAGAGAAGAGGGGGAGAGATAGGTTGAGGAGGAAGAGAGAGAAGAGGAGATAGGGAGAGACATAGGTAGAAGAGGGAGAAAAATAAGAGGTGGGAGGGAGGGAGAGAAATACGTAGAGATGGAGAGAAGAAGATGGGGAAGAGAGGGAGAGATAGCTCAAAGAGATAGAGAGGGAGAGATAGAGAAGATGAGATAGAGAGATATATAGGAAGAGGGAGAGGGAGAGACAGAGAGATATAGATTTTGTGAGTATATTATAGGTAGTTGGCTTGACTTGCTACAACAAGCAAAGATTACTGTTCCAAATGTACAGAGTGTCAATCGATGGAAATACATTACATGAGTTCCATTCAACTTGCAAGAAGTTGGATTTCACCCTTCTCTCCATAAATTTTATTTGTTTTTTTTTTCTTACCATCTTCTTATAATACAAATTACTATTTGTATACTTACAACTTCATCACATGCAGATAGATGTTCTAAATTTGCATACTTTTGCAGCAACTACTTTGATCATGCTACCGATATATTATTTTCTAACAACTACTTTCACTTTTAATGCAACTTTTACCATTTAGATAATGCTAGCTTTGCATTTATGATGTGCGTTCGCTAACTTTTTCTTTGACTGTGTAGGAAAATTAAAAAAATAGGAAAAACAATATGCGTCTTTCTTTCAATTTTCAATCTACAAATATATAATAGAAACTTGTAAATTTTGCAAATCTTTCATTCAATTTCCAATCTCCAAAATATGTATTACAGACAGTCTGTATATAATACAAACAAAAATGTATATATTTTACACTACTCTTCCTTTCCATGTTTACTTTTATATATTTTTCTATCGGCGTAACCCTTGCACCCCCTGGTGCAAGTGCTAGTTTTTACATTTTTTATAACTATATTGTAATACTGCTATTTTTCAATATTTAAAAAGGTAAAATTATATTCATTATTATTTATCTAATCTTAGATTGTAAAAATGTCCATATTTTAACAATACAAAATCCAAAAATCATAGAAAAAATAGATCTAAATATATTCATACTAGCAATCACTTACCATAATCTTACAATATCAAATATAAAGTATATTCACAAGTTATTTTCTATGTAGAAGTTTTCTTCTTCACCCTGCATGCAACCTCTAACTATTTCATTGTTGTACAAAAGCCAATATGAGATACATATAAAATAAATTACTTTTTTATTTTTTGCTCTTTTTCTTTTTGCATGCTTGCTAAGAAAAATAATGACTTTTTGCTTTCTACTATAAAGAAATGGTATACATATTCTAATAATTAAACAATGAATATAACCATTATTTATGCCAAAAAGAGTGGATATTGAAAAGCTAGAGAATTATAGAACTACTTAACTATTTCAATGATGTGCTAAGTTTCATATTTTGATGTCGTTTCATTGATATAAACTTAGATAAACTAGTAATTGGGATCTAGAATTTTATATTGGATATGATGTAAGGTACATGTGATATAATCCTGTTATAATTTGATCTCACACAAGCTAGCTTGTTTCATACATTCTAGTCATAAATTGAATCATGTCATGTAATTTTGTAGTTCTTCTACAACCCATACTAGGACTCATTTGAACTATAAAATTTTATGTGTGTGTTTCTTCTATGGCATATATCAGAATGAGTTAAATTAAAAAATTAGGAGTTATCAAGCAAGAAGTTAATGACCTTAGTTTTTTTTCAAGAATAAGTCAATCTCCTAAGACTTTGACATATAAATTCCACATACAAATCAAGCAAGACAATGCGTGAGAATCCTATGCATGTATAAATGATACTTTTACTAAGTGTAGTGAGTATTTTTTTCAATTGATCTTATTATTATTTTATTATTCTCTAATGCTTTACTAATAACTTAAGACTATTGATAAATACATTAATTTATTCATTTATCTCTTGAGATATTTGGTTCACGATACTATGAGGTAATGGTTGTCTTCCATAAAATTATCTTGGAACAAATAAATTTAAAATTTGAATCAATCAAGCTCAGCCATGCCATGTGGCCTAGCCTACAAATTTTGTTGCATTGTGTCATAGTGACTTGAATGAACATATCAATCTTGAATAATGTAGTTGATAAGAAGATTTAGCTAGTGGGTTGAGGAATGGGATCAATGAATTGAGTACTAAGATGATATAGTTATAATAAGTTTTCAATGTGGTGTAAAAAAAAATACTTCAAATTGTAGAGTATACAATTTTATCTCCTTAATTCCCCCCACTTTTGTGTAAATATGAATTTTCATGAGTCATGCATGACAAAGGAAAATCTATAATAAGGAGAAATAAAAAATGTTAGGACATGTGGTTGGATATTGAGAAACACCCTTTTATCTTCATATATCTACAAATTCATGTTATTCTTTTGTGCTTGCACAAAAAATCAGTATCATGTACTTTAAACAATTTAAGTATTCATTACTAGGTGTAACCAATATAAAGTAATAAAGTGTAAATTGGTGCAAAGTCTACCATGATGGTGTAAATTTGGTAGTGTAGATTTAGACACACTATAGCCTTCACAAAATATATGCATGATGTAAGTTTTTGAATGGATCATGATGCATAAGACAATCATGGAGTTGAAATCAATGTTTCCCCTATGATCTATTCAAGAATTAACCACTTCTAAATGATAGTATGTATGGAATCATGATCTATAAGGTAATTTTAGAGGTGAAACTAGTGTTCTCTCCCCAAGGTATACAATATTTACACCATGCAAAATCTAGAGTAAATGGATTTATGATACATAAGGAAATAATGAAATCAACACTAGTGTGGCCCCAATGACATATTGTTGGTGTGAATAAAGTGTTTTACATAGCTAACTCACCTAGTAGGTCCTATTCACATGTTAAGTTTACTTAGGTCCTAGGAATATTTTTAGAAGTTTTAGTTGTCATTAGATCTTATCTTGTCATTTACTTCTTGTGTCCTAGGTCATTTAATATTTGTTATGTTAGTTGTCTCATGTCATAGGACTAAGACACTTTCCATGGTCTTTCCTAATTCTACCTCTCACCTTGCCTATATAAGAAATGCCTCTTGTAAATTTGCAATCAATATGAGATGTACTATTCATTGATCCATTACTGATCATTGTACATTATTGCATATATATCAAACAAGTTATTCTCTTTCCATATGTACTCTCTTTTGGAAGGTTTATCTATGTTTTTTGGAGGTGATCCTAGGTTGTGGGAGCTCACTATCATTTCCTTGGAGTTCACTATCAACTCCTACATATATAACCATAACAACATGTAAATATGAGAATGCTATAATAGGTAAAATATGCCCCATAGTGTGAGATGTCATCATGCACTAAATTTGAGGAGAGGAGAAAATATTTTTAATAACATAATAATCAAATATATGGTAATGCAACAACCCACAAAGTATTATTCAAATGATTTAATTGCTATAGACCATGTACGGATACACAAATGGTTTTTCCCTATATCAATTGGCCCCATGTGTGTATATCCATGGATATCAAATGTATGGTCATGTGTTGGCTTTTTTAGTATTGTGGAAAATATTATCATGTAAGGATGATATAAACAATGTCATATTTAAGATATGATTATGTAAAATAACATGATTTTTTTTCTAATATGTTATCAAGAATAAATAATATGATAAATTTCATGTGAAATATTATATTCTTGGCCCAATGCCATGATGTGAGATAAAATAATGTTTCACTTATTTTCTATTTTTTAAGTGAAGTTGAGGTGCTTAGTTCATATAGATTCCCATATGTGGGGAAGTAAGGTGTTTTAGATATGAAAAGTAAAATATGAGAAGGAAAGTTAGAGCCAATAAATTGTAAAAGAGAAATTTAGGTAATAAGGCCAAAGAAATTAATATGTAAGAATAAATGTTTGGTGATGGAAACATCTATATAATTATTAATGAGATGATGTAAATTATACAAAAGGTAAAATTATAAATAAAAATGCAAAGGCGACACAAAAGAAAACAAAAAAGTGGTGATGACTAAGGTCATGATAATGTAAGGAGGAACATTGAAAATTATGCATAATAAAAAGGCCAAAGAAAAGATATTTTTGGTCCACTAAATGATATATCTTGGGGAAATTTATAATACTTTGCATAGTCCCAAATTCATAGAGGGCAAAACACAAAGGTAAGTGTAAAATGAATATAAAGTTTGAAAATGATGAAAATTACACATAAATTAAAATAAATGTTCATGATTAATTGTGTCAAAATTCATTGTGAAAGGTGTCTTTGTGTCACCCACTACAAGAATAGTCTGTCTTTTATATATCTTTGAAATAAGGGATGGGTTCTCAAAAGTATGATCGTTCATTTATGACATGAGGAGGCTATTGAGCATAATGGTAGGAGGGATATAGAAATAGGGATTTATATAAAATTAAAATTTTGTAAATAATGTACATCAAAGGAGTTAAATGTCCCAAACATAATTCATCAATTTGTAGATGTAGGAAGGGTGACAAAAATGTTTCCTCCAAATATTTCATGTGTACAAAGCTTCAATTTTCCAATGATATTTCTTTGTGGAATTTACAACATGTGGAGGTAGATATCCAATACCTTCCTTGTCAAAATGATATTTAATTTTCACGGTTTCTAAAATTCCATTCTCAAAACATCTTTAAATTGGCTTAGATTGTTTATCCATTCCTTGAATTTAGGTTTCTCTTTAATGAATTATATTTGGGGTACATTAGTAATTTAAAATGAAAATGGATTTGCATTGGCATTGGCTCTATATAATTTCTCTTTATATGTAGTTTAAATGACTTAAATAAAGGGTTGATAGAACTATCCTCATGGCATATGTTGATGAACATAAAAAAGGGTAATATTGTCTACTAATTTATCAAGCATCGCATTCCATAAAGTGTTTATTGTAACTAGTCCAATGCTAGTAAAAAATTAGCACCTAAGAGGTTTCTTTGAACATTATCAAAATATTTAATCTCATGTATATATATATATATAAAGCATATTACAATAATTCTCACTACATATTGTAGGGTATGTGAATAATTTTCAAAATATCCAGTGATTATATCCTAATGCTAAATAACATTGCATAAATTTTATAATAATGGAAACATAAAAATTCAAAAGCATACACAAATAATTACACCTTCAAACCAATTTCCTATTTCTTTGAAAATACTTACAAGGTAACCTCCAAATTTTACATTACTCACAATTGCACAAAAATTAACTATATTCAATATGTCACGACCTTTCTATCTTGCTCCTATCTTTATGTTAATTTAGTAATAGTATGTCTTCAAAAAATTATATTTGCTTACAATATGTAGTCTTATCACTTATGATGATGAGATGGAAGATACGCCTAAATCACTAATAAATATCTACACTTTATTTAGAATTGTTTATCTAAACAAAATAGTTTCATTTTAATCCTTAAAAGTAAAATATAAAATAGAATAACTAGAACACTTGAACTCTTTCCATGAATTCAATGGCAACAATCATTCTATAACAATCTTTCTATCTTGCTCCTATCTTTATACTAATTTAGTAAAAATATATCTTCTAAAAGTTAGCTTTACTTACAAAAAGTACCCTTTCACTTATAAGGATGAGATGAAAGATATGTATAGAATTACTTTTCTCTCTCTCTCTCTCTATATATATATATATATATATGTTTGGCAAAAAGCAATATGCCTGAATATATTAATATAAATTTAAGTTTATACATGTATAAATAGTTCAATCAGTGACTCTTATCAGCCGAGTTCACATTTTTGGATGCTCAAACCAAAATTGAATGACAAAGAAAACTAGCTCCCCTAAATCTCATATCCCATTACAAAGACCATGTATATCCAAATATGGATCCATCAAAATTTCAACCAAAAACTTGTGCTGAAGCCATTCTCCCAATTGAGACTATCATAAAATAAATATTACAAAATTGCATAATTGTCCAATATATGCTGCAAATACCTTGAATTTTGCTACTCTAGAATGATTTTCTGGCGTTGTATACAGATGTAATGCCCAAAAATTTCAACCAAAATGCAGTTAAGGACAAAACATAAATTTCAAATTTTGACCATAACCACTAACGTAACACCCAAAGACTGCTCCCTATACCTGCACTTTATGAAAGCATAACAACATCTGACCAATAAATTATAAGGACTCAACCATCTACACATTTGTTTTGACATTCAAGGTTGGGTTTCAAGTGGAGATATGGAATCCACATCACCAAGGTAGACTTTATTAGTTCCACGAACTCATCAATAATCACAAACTTAGATCAAGTTACAAGTTATGCAAATATAATATATATTTCAATAGTATCTTTAAGTAATAATAAGAGAACAAGCCTAGGGCCATACCTAATTCCTCGGGGGCTTGTCTCTGACGGCCTTGCCTACGTATATAATTCACAGAGGAATCGTAGTTCGACAACTAGACTTCAACCATCTCCCATATGGTTGGATAACAAGGGAAAATAATTATTAGGTTAAATAGATGCCTTAACATCAACATCAACACAAACCCCTAACACCTCTCCACATAGTAATATTAGGTAATAATAGTTCAAGGTCAAGGGTTATGTTTGAACCTACATATAGGATTTCCCAAGAATCTTCCAAAACTACAAAACAACAAACACAATCCTCATCTACCCCAAAACTCAATATTTAACCCTTATAATTGATCAAGAGAATGGAAGTGGTCACATGGAAAACTTAACTATATATATACATGACATGTTATATTTACTAATGTTGTAAGTATGGCTCATTGTCTCATATCTTGCATTAGATTTCAGGAACTATACTCCCATTTGTAAACATACAATAATCTCACTATTTCCGATATATAACAATCATAAGGGGTGATGTATTCTAGATGAACAAGCCTATAATAATTAATTTTTAGGAGCAGTGTTAAAAGGATGGGACACATTAAATTAACAACTATGTACTCATATGTCATACACTTTTCAAACAAAGATTGGAAGAGACTCATAAGAGGTTCTCCACCCCCTTTTACCTTCTACTTGCAAAACAATTAAAGCAACACAATGATATATAATAAGTTTCAATACCATTATTCTATGTATCATGTTCATTATCCATAGGATGAATACATAAATATGTTATACACTATATGCATCAAGTCAAGTCTATGATTAAATTTAATCTTTTAAACAATGCTAATAAGTCGAAGGAACCCCTTTAAAAGCATTATCTCTATGCCAATAATTTACATAGTAAAACATATTATTGATAATTACTAATGTCAAGAACTATACACATTAACAATGTAACAACACAATTTAAAATATAAAGAACGGAGGAAATAGTTCCCATAGAGTCGACGTTGTTTACTTTTATTAAATGACGTCTTTAATTTATGGCATATATAGTTACAATCATTAGTAGATTAGATATATCCCTAGTACATTTATCTCTAATTATGAAGACAACTAGAATATACTAAAACCCATTGGTCCATTCCAAGTCTATCTTATTAAAGTTTGGGTCTACAATGATAATCATCATATTATTTTGTGTTGAGTAACAATCAAGTTTGGGGTCTTATAGAGATACAACCATGAGCCTTTTAATGACAACATAACTTTCGAGTTAACCATATCTGGTTATATATAAAGGTTGATCAATTATAAAGTTCTTAGAAACTTTTCATTTCATCCAATAATCAAAGACACGACCATAACTTTCTAGAACCTCAACACTATATCACATATGAAATGTAGAAACTTCACAATGAGAAATAATATAAAAATAAATATAATCATAACCCCACTTTATTCACCTAACCTCCACTTTTATTTACTTATTTATTTTCCCTTAATTTTGAACTACTTAAAAATAGAAAAATAAAGTAACTAAAACTAATTTTATGAAATTTATAAAATAAATAAATGCTATTGCTTTTTTTAAAAAAATATCATACCTAAAATATTCCTTAAAGCTAAGGAATCTTCTTGTCTTTAGTATATTCTAATTTTAAACTAATATAATCTCTTTCTAAGGGAAAGGGATACATTCTCCTTTCCTTAGTTGAAGGAATATGTATATATTTCATGAAAATGTTATTTTGACCAAAATCGAAGTCTTTTAACTTCTTAAAACGTATCATTTTTCCAACGCCCACACCCATGGTGTTAGGCTCAATAAAAGTAAATTTTTTTTTTCTATTGTGTTTTTGTTTAAAAGCCTCAACTTTAATCGGTGAACTGTTTTATTTTTCTACGCATTCCCTTAATGCTTTTGTTTTTGGGTGGAGTATTCTAAGGGCAGCTGAGAACATTATTAAGTGAAAAGTGCAAGACTTAAACTGTAATACAACCAATATATATGAGAATTACTTCATTTACCATTGGTCTTTTGATTACTCACGCATTAATGTTGTATTTTTATTTCATAGGGAAAACCTCATCAATTCTTAAAGTTGGCTAAGGTGAGCAGTTCAGCTGCAAGATGCAGCACTCAGCTAACTGATCATTTGCAGATTTGAGGAAGCATGACGATTTTCCAAAGGGACGCGAAAAGTACAGGAAAGGAAAAAACTGTGATTTTGACACCTCTCTATTTGACAGAGCAACAGATATTACTATTTATTTGTTACAGAGATCACAAATTTCTTTTTGGGACAAAAACGACTACAGGGAAGCTGTCTCACAGATAATAATGATTATAGGATGTGCACACAATGGTTTGGTAGATAAGTATGCAAAGTGCAGAAGCATAAACAAGGAACGTAAACTATTTGGCAGAGTGCCTCAAATGAATGCAGTCTCAGAGTTTGCAATGTTTGCAGGATATGCACAAAATGGATTTCTTGAGAAGGTCCAAGCAACTATCAAGCAAATGTAACTGACTCGAATAAATCCAAATTCCACAATCTTTCTCATCATCCTGCCTGGTGTAGTCCCAACTGAGCTATTATTAAATAATTCGCCTTATCAAAATAACCTTGTAACAGGCGTCTCCATAATATTTCAAATAAGGTTATAACCTAAGTGCCTTATCTAATTTGAATCACTTCCAAAAATACTAAAACAAGCATAACACTATGCAAGTAACTTCATACATAATACCAATCGTGGAGGCATGATTGGGAGGAGACGTAGTGGTCAACATACCGGGTCACTATAGCACAGCACAGTGGAATGCCAATCGCCTTCTACAATGATAGTGTCTCGGTCTAGACTATGAAACTCTCAGAAGCAAAATCCTTCTTCAATCTTGGCAACACGAACAAGAGTGGTGTCAATGCGGAAGAGTGCAAAGCCCTCCTTCTCCTCACTGGAAGAGAATTTGCAAGTGCAGTCTTTGCAATTCCACCAGCAAAGCCTCCTTGGGTTGAGCTCATTCACATCCTCTCCTTCAAGCCAAATATTGATCTCTAAAGGATGAATCAAATCCCCATTTCTTGTATGTTCAATAAAATTGTAACCTTTCCATCAACACCATGAATTCACAGCATCTGTTCCAATCCCCGATTGGTGTATCTCCCAAATGAAATGGCATCCCCAACAATTTCTAGGCAGCCAGTTGACCAAGACGAGTCAACAACATAAAGAATTAAATGCCAACTAATCCTCCCCTTCCTAGCGCGAAGGAGTAATGGCAGTTTTAACTTCGCCATCTATGCTTTGTCTGGCAAGCATCTCATAGCCTGTGAAAACATCCTATCCTAAGAAAAAATCTCTAGAATGCTCTCCAATTTCTGTGTGTAAGACAGATGTTGTACGGGTAATAATAAAAAGTATTGTGAACAGTGTTATGCGCAAATCTTTGGCCCAGTGAATTATCTAGTGAGTGTCGGAAAATCATTAAGGCTCCGTAGAAATTCTTGGGAGATAATTAATTGCTACTTTAATAATGCATGCATGTGAACAATTCCTTTAGTCTTTGGGCTATGAGAAATAAAGTGTTGCATTAAATGTTGGCTGCTGGTTTTGCCAAGGGCCAAGTGCAGCTTCCCATGTGCTACAACGAGCCAATCCTCATTAATGCCCAACCCATACTTGTATACTAGTGAACCAGCTAACCAAGATCTCCAATCAAATTTAAACTCTGGTTAAATATGAGAATTCTCGTGAAATTATTGATTATAACTAATATTGTTTTTGATAAGTAGGAGGTATTTTTCCACAGCATGTCAAATTATGATATTGCTATCAGGATTCAACCGTGTAGTTTCGAGTCAAACTCATTGACCCATGTTTCATGAGTGGTGGTTCAACAAGAACCCATCTCTCATGATATCGAATGGTCCACTTAGCACTCATTGCATCTAGGTGATGCTCACAGAGGTGAAGCACTGGTCCGTCCTGGGAGGTCACCCATCCCAGTACTGCTCCAGCTCAAGCGTGCTTAACCAAGGAGTTTTCTCCAAAGTTAAGCCCGCTTGAGTTGTTACCCCATTTGCAAAACTTTTAGCAAGTGTTGTGCCTTATGAACCATTCATAATAGAGCCCCTTTAGCTCATCAATTGATAAGTAGGAGGTATTTTTCCACAGCATGTCAATTCATAATAGAGCCCATTCATATTGTTATTATTATTGTGATACTTGAGAAATCTATCGATGTTTCGGTGTAGGTTGAATTTTTTTTTATTATCATCACAATTTATTTGTTGCTTTATCGATAGTAATATCATTAAGGATTACTGGGTGAATTATAATAGTAATACTAATAATTCAAGTGTTGAAAACATAACAACCTTTTTTGTATTAAAAGTTGATCCAATAGTAATATTATTGTCACCAGATTAATGACAATGTACTATTTTGGTTTTATATATATATATATATAAGGACGTCAATAAACTATTCAAAATGATATCTAAAATTATAACTTCAGAACCTTTTCAATGATGGATAAGGTTTATCAAAAAGATAAAATCTTGAAACTATTCAATATCTTTAAAATACCTATGAATGGATATCTAATCACTACCATAATAAATATTGCATTAATACAACTATATGTAATTAATAACTAGTCACACAGTAAAATGAACTATATATAGTAACAAATGTTGAGTGAATAATTTATTTAACCAAATAAATGTCAAATCAAATAATACATATTAAAGAACAATAACTTGTTAGTTCAATTTATTTATTCTTTTGTAAACATATAACACTAATTAGCTCAACTAGAATGGCAAGTTTGTTAGCCTTTGTATGACATGCCTAAAACTATGTAGATCACATTGTTACCCAAGAAAATGTTAATTAGTTCCATGTAAGACCATGGATTATACTTCATCACCACTACCATGATTTTCAATTAAGCCTAATATATACTTGAAGGAAACACATACAAATAGCACAAATACAAATTGATACTATGCTCATTGTAATTTTGACAAACTATAAATTAATGCTTTAACTCAACCTATTATCAATTAAGTATTATACCCATGATACAAAAAAAACATTTGCACTATTGAACATAAAGGGTACCTAGGTCTTTACAACAAAGGACTACAAAATGTCCAATTTACCCAACCTTTTGTCACTACTTTATGGATGAAGACTTAACAAAGGGGAATGTATAACTTATTCCCACCACATGCTTGTGAGTAGAATGACGTCTAAAGTGACTGCATTTGAACAGTCTTTTCATCATGGTTATGCAAGTTTACAATCGCCCACACAAATGATAGATTCACTTCATCAATCTACTTTGTGACCCATACCCCTACAATAATATGATATAAATATTTTCATTCAAAAAATAGTTAGTAGAAATACTTTCGAAGAAGGATTGGATAAATATCTAGGCACATTTAACTTTAGCCTTCAATCAATACACTAGCCACTTAAACCTTTGATAGCTCTTAATTTTTTGACACTGTTGTGTATCTCCCACCATATAATGAAAAGAACTAAGGATATTCCCATGTCACATTAGATTTCACACGGAATTGGTGATGTTATACTAGCAGCAACCGAGTCCTTACAAGCATATAAGCTTCCCAAATTTTGAAGATATGAACGACTCAATTGTTTTTTGTTTTAAAACAGATTTTACAGTGTCCTTTTTAGCTTTAGTTTTTTGCTTTTAAAGCATAATAAAACTACATGTTTGTGTGCAGTTAGTCTTAGGCGTATGCTTTGTTTTTTTTTAGCTTTCTTTGCTTTGTTTCATCACAGCTTGTTCGTTGATCTTAAAAACCTCTTTATATAAGAGAAGTTTGTAACAGATTTACATGCAGTGTTTGTAACAGATTTACATATAGTTTTTTGAATAACAGACAATTAATTCCAGTGCTGCTGTTCGCTCAGTATTTTGAGCAGATCCATTGTTTTTTTGTTTTTTTAATGAATACATTTATTCTCTTTCAGAATGATAATTCCAGTTTAGTGTAACAGCAATAAATTTCAACCTTTCATTTGGTATCAGAGCAGGTTGCAGAATTTTCTGATTGTGCAGATAGCAAGGTTAAAGAAGCAGTTATCTCCAAATGGCCAATAGCAATAGTTTACCATTTCAGCTTCCATTGTTTTCTGGAGATAACTATGATTATTGGAGTATCAAAATGAAGACCCTACTATTATCCCAAGAACTCTGGGAATTAGTGGAAGGAGGATACCCAGAACCTGCAGATCAGACTGCATTAAATGCCTTGACACAACAACAACGAAATCAGCTGAAAGAAGACAAAAAGAAGGATAACAAAGCTCTTTTCACCATTCAATCTGCATTGGATGTTTCAATTTTCCCCCGAATTGCTGGTATGACAAAATCAAAGGATGCATGGGAGGCTTTACAAATTGCATATCAAGGTACAGATAAAATCAGATTGGTAAGACTTCAAACTTTTCGAAGAGAATTTGCAAATTTAATGATGAAGGAAACTGAGTCTATTCATGAATTTATTACTAGAGCTCAAGGTGTTGTGAATCAGCTTAGGATTCAAGGGGAAACAATAACTGAACAAACAATTGTAGAAAAAATTCTAAGATCCCTTCCTCCTAAATTTGATCCAGTGGTGATAGCCATTGAAGAAAGTAAAGATTTAACTACTTTCAAAGTTGCAGAGTTGACAGGTTCTTTGCAATCTCATGAAGAGCGTATGCAACGTTCTACAGAAAGTTTGGTGCAAGCTTTCCAGTCTTCTGTAAAACTTGAAGAAAAGTCTCCTCACACCACTAAATATCAAGGTGAATCTTCTTCTAATAATAGAGGACGAGGTAGAGGAAGAGGAAGAGGAAATAACAGAGGACGGGGACGAAGTTTTGTAGATAGGAGGAGTATCCAGTGCCGATATTGTGAAAGGTATGGTCATTATGAATCTGAGTGCAAAAAGAAGAAATCTGACTTGAATAAGTCAAGAGCCAATTATATAGAAAATTCTTCTGCAGATACAAAACATTCCACCTTCTTCACATGCAATATGGAAAAAGAACACCAAGAGGATGTCTGGTTCTTGGATAGCGGCTGCTCCAATCACATGACAGGTAAATCTGATCTTTTTGTCAAGTTAGATGATTCAGTACGAAGTCAAGTTAAATTTGGAGATGATAAGGAGGTTGATGTAATGGGAAAAGGTACCCTTGCAGTCAAGACTAAGCAAGGAGAAACTACTCATATTCATGATACTTTGTTTGTCCACAGTTACAACATAATCTTTTGAGTATTGGGCAGCTTGTAGGCAAAAATTATAAAGTAGTGTTTGAAGATAACTGTTGCAAGATATTTGATAAATCTAACAATCATCATCTTGTAGCAAAGACTTGTATGACAGAGAATAGACTGTTTCCTCTCACATTGGTTTCTAGTTAGTTGCATGCATTCAAATCAACTACAGATGATTCGTGGTTATGGCATCAACGATATGGTCATCTAAATTTTCAAGGGTTATCTTTGCTCAATAAAAAGAATATGGTAAGAGGACTTCCTCCAATCAAGGCAAAAGAAGAAGTTTGTTCAGGGTGTGCATTTGGCAAGCATCATCGAGATAGTTTTCCGGTGAATAAATCTTGGAGAGCAAAATCTCCTCTAGAGCTTGTGCATGCTGACATTTGTGGTGACATGCAAGAGGAATCATTGGGTAAGAACTCTTATTTTTTGACTTTCATTGATGATTACTCACGCCACACTTGGGTCTATTTTCTTAAGCAGAAATCTGAAGCCTTTACATGTTTCAAGAATTTTAAAGCTATGGCTGAAAAACAAAGTGGGTATCATGTCAAGATACTCAGAACAGATAGAGGGGGAGAGTTTACCTCTAATGAGTTTGCTGATTTTTGTATCAAGAATGGGATACAGAGACAGCTTACTACTGCATATACACCTCAGCAGAATGGTATTGCTGAAAGAAAGAACCGTACCATCATGGAAATGGCACGAAGCATGTTGCAGACAAAAAATCTTCCAAATACTTTTTGGGGAGAAGCAGTTGCCACTACAGTATATATTTTGAATAGAAGTCCCATGAAAGTTGTTCAAAACATCACTCCAAAGGAAGCCTGGAGTGGTCACAAGCCTTCAGTGGCTCATCTTCGAGTCTTTGGATGTTTGGCATATGTGCACATTCTAGTTCAAAAGTGGAAGAAGTTGGATGCCAAATCCCAACTTTGTATCTTTGTGGGATATTCTACTGCAACTAAGGGATATAGATTCTATAATCCTGACACAAAGCAATGGATTGTTAGTCGGGATGTGATTTTTGATGAAGGGGGAGTATGGCAGTGGAAAGATGTTGTGCAGCAAAATCCATCACTAATCATAAACATGGAAGATAATACTATTCCTCCTCTCCCCACAAGCTCAAGTGGAAGTTCAAGCTCAAGTTCCAATCCTCCAAGTTCACCCAGTTCTTCTAGTAGCACAAATTCAGATAGTGATTCACCTCCACCATCACCTCCACCATCAGTTCCAAGAAAGGTACGAAGTTTGGTTGATATTTATCAGAGGAGTGCAAATATAGTTCCAGTTGTTAATTTTGCTTTATTTAGTACAATTCAAGTTGAACCCTCTGTGTATGAAGAAGCAGTGAAAGAACCAGTATGGGTTAATGCTATGAATGATGAGATGAATTCCATTCATAAGAATAATACTTGGGAATTAGTGCAACTTCCCAAAGATAAGCAGGTGATTGGTGTGAAATGGATATACAAAGTCAAATATCATGCTGATGGTTCAGTGGAACAAAATAAGGCAAGATTAGTTGCCAAAGGATTTGCACAAACTCCTGGAGTGGATTATGCAGAAACTTTTGCTCCTGTGGCTAGACTTGATACAGTAAAGATTATATTGTCCGTAGCTACACAGTACAAGTGGCCAATATTTCAAATGGATGTGAAATCAGCATTCCTTAATGGTTATATAGATGTGGAAGTTTATGTGGAACAACCTATGGGTTATGAAGTTCAAGGAAAAGAACACTTAGTCTACAAGTTGAAGAAAGCTCTTTATGGGTTGAAGCAAGCTCCTCGTGCCTGGTATGCTAGAATTGACAATTATTTCATGAAGAAGGGATTCAATAGAAGCCACTCAGAGCCAACCTTGTATGTCCAACGTATTGGTAATGATATTCTCATAGTTTTCCTTTATGTTGATGATCTTATTTATACAGGTAACAACAAAGCTCTCATAGAGAAGTTTCAAGCAGAAATGAAACAAGAATTTGAAATGTCAGATTTGGGACTCATGCACTATTTTCTTGGTGTGGAGGTACTACAAACATCAAAAGGTATATATATTTCTCAAACCAAGTATGTTGCTGATTTATTGAAGAAGTTTAGAATGGTGGCATGCAAAGCTTTTGCAACCCCCATAGCAATTGGTGAGAAATTAACTAAGGAGGATATTAGTCCCAAGGTTGATTGTACTTTATATAGAAGTTTGGTTGGTAGTCTCATGTACCTCACAACCACTAGACCCGATATTATGTATGCTGTGAGCCTCATCTCTCGGTTCATGCAGGATCCACATGAGTCTCATTGGCGAGTTGCTAAAAGAATTTTGAGGTATGTGAGTGGTACACACAATTTTGGAATTCATTATTCTCCCACTAAACAGTTTGAGTTAGTTGGTTACACAGATTCTGATTGGGTTGGTTCAGTGGATGATAGAAAGTCTACATCTGGATATGTTTTTTCACTTGGTTCTGGAGTTGTTTCTTGGAGTAGTAAAAAATAGGCAACGGTGGCTCTTTCTTCAGCAGAAGCGGAATACATGGCAGCATCATCAGCAAGTTCTCAAGCGGTATGGATGAGAAGGATATTGACAGATCTACATTTGGTTCAGGAGCATCCAACCACCATTTATTGTGATAATAATAGCACTATTTCCATGACAAAGAATCCCGTGTTTCATGCCAGAACGAAACACATAGAGATCCAACATCATTACACCCGTGACTTGGTTCAAGATGGACAAGTGGAGTTGCAGTTCTGTCCTACATATGAGCAAATCACTAACATCTTTACCAAGGCTCTTTCTACAGCAAGTTTTGTGGCCTTGAGAAATCAGTTGGGACTCACCCCTATTGATCATTCAGGGGGAGATTGAAGATATGAACGACTCAATTGTTTTTTGTTTTAAAACAGATTTTACAACGTCCTTTTTAGCTTTAGTTTTTTGCTTTTAAAGCATAATAAAACTGCATGTTTGTGTGCAGTTAGTCTTAGGCGTATGCTTTGTTTTTTTTTAGCTTTCTTTGCTTTGTTTCATCACAGCTTGTTCGCTGATCTTAAAAACCTCTTTATATAAGAGAAGTTTGTAACAGATTTACATGCAGTGTTTACATGCAGTGTTTGTAACAGATTTACATATAGTTTTTTGAATAACAGACAATTAATTCCAGCGCTGCTGTTCGCTCAGTATTTTGAGCAGATCCATTATTTTTTTGTTTTTTAATGAATACATTTATTCTCTTTCAGAATGATAATTCCAGTTTAGTGTAACAGCAATAAATTTCAACCTTTCAAATTTTAGCTAAAAAAAGTTGCAGAGATGTATACGCAACACAAAGCAAATTACTAACACTTGCCTATACTTTATAAACCTTCTTTCTGAATTATTTATGCTAATTTGGGGAAGGATGAAATAGAATTATTTCCTATTGCAAAATTGAAATCTTGTTGATCACAACCTATATTTGCTAAACAATTTGCTAGCGGATTCCCTTCACAGTATACATGGGATAAGACTAATGATTAGAAATTCTCAAACATCAACCAAACTTTCTAAAGAATGTAATTTAGCTACCAGTTGTGTATATTTTTTTCTTTACAAGCATTTATTATTAATAAAGAGTCTCCCTCAACATGTAGATTCTTAATGCCAAGCTGATACACCAGATTCACACCCTGAAGAAGAGCTTGAGCCTCTACCAAATTATTTGTTCCATAAGGGAGGTGGATTGATTTTGCTACTACTAGTTCACCTTTACTAGAACGAATACAAATTCCAACACTTGACAAACTCAGATTGCCTCTTGATGTCCCACCAAAGTTTAGTTTCCAGAAACCTTATTGAGCAGGATGCCATTTTACTGACTTCCTATCAACCTTTTGAGCTGAAGAATGACAAAGATTACCTTTAAATGGGAGAAAAATATAACTCCATTCCTTCAAGATAGCATTATCCCAACTTGTAAAAAGAGATGAGATCTTTTTATGAGTTTGCACATACAAGTTTGTCAGTTCAGAAATTGCTTTTTCAATTTTTGCTTGCACTTGCTCAAGAGATGAGACTTCCTTTCTAAATATTCTCCTGTTTTGTTCCCACCAAATATTCCATATTAAAATAGCTGGTATAATCTCCCAAATACAAGAAAAAAACTGACTTATATAGGATTGGCCAAGTTGTAAACAAATCCCAAAGACACCTAGGGAAAGTGTAGCAATAATTTAACTTCTTTATGATGTAATTCCAACAGTCTTGTGAAAATGAGTATTGGAAACATATGTGGTCCACACATTCAAATTCCTCAAGACACAACACATTTAAAGGGATATGACAATCCTATTTTGACTAATTTATCACTTGTCAAGATTTGATTTCTTAATACTAATCATGCAAAACTACTTGCTTTTGGTAACACCATCGGATTCCAGTAAAAAGAATAGGCCCTTTGTTTCTAAGCTTACATTTTCCCACTAATAACTATTTTATAACCCTGCTTTACTATATAATGACCATTCTTTGAAGGTGCCCAAATTATTCTTTCCTTTGAGTTTGATATGATTACCAATCTACTTTTCAAGGTGGTTATCAAAAAGACCTTTTCATTATTGTGAATAGATAACTATGAAAAATATTTCCAATGCACATTGCCTGTACTTACATCCACTGATTCTACATAATCAATTAGCGTTATTCCCCAAGAAGATGAAAGAATCCTTTTTGATGTTTGTAGCTCTTGAAATGAGCTTAGAGATGGATACCCATTCCAAGAATCTTTCCAAAAATTAACATCTTCCCCATTATTTACTTCCCATGTTATAAAGGGAAAAATTACCTCTTTGCATGACACCAAGAAGTTCCACATAGTTGACCCCGTTGGGGGATCTGTAATTGTTAGAATTCTTATTGGCTAATCATTATCAAGATACTTAGCTTGCATTACTGAGCACCACTTTGCATTTGGATTGTGTACATTTTCCAAACCAATTTGGCTCCTAAAGCCATGTTCCTTGCCATCAAATTGTGAAGACCAACTCCCCCTTTAAACTTCTCTGTACACATTTTATCCAGAGAAATTGAGGATATATTTCTCTGATCATCAATGCTACCTCTCCACAAGAAACTTCTTATTAGATTTTCTAGTTGTTAAACAATTAGTTTAGGTGCTTTTAGAACAACAAAATAATAGTTAGGAATAGATGCCAAACCAAACTTAACCTTCAATATTCTTCCTGAGAGTGAGAGCCATCTAGCTTTCTATGACAATATTCTGGCCTTTATTCTTTCAATAATCTTTCCCCAATATGCCTTTTTATTTGCACCCATAAAAAAAGGAACTCCCAAGTATGTACAAGGAGGCTCTACTAGTTGAAAACCTAGCAATTTAACTATTCTTCTTTTAACAACAACATTGGTATTGAAAACATACACCTTACACTTTTGTGCATTGATCTTTTGACCAAATACCAATGAATATTTATCCTTAGATTCCCTTAATTTGATTTACTTCTTGTAGAGAAGAGTACCCAAATAAAATGGTGTCATCAACAAATAAAGAGTGTGTAACAGAAATATTTGATTGGGCAATAGGAATACCTTTTCAAAGCCCTTGATTGTGTGCCTTATGAGTGGATCTACTCCATGCTTCCACCATTATGATGAAGAGAAAAGGGGATAATGGATCCCCTTGGTGAACACCTTGGGTTGAACTGAAAAAACTAGCTGGGGATCCATTGATAATTGTAGAGAAATTTTCCCTAGATATACATGAAAGTGTCCATTTACACCATCATTTATGAAAAGAATTTTTTTCCAATACTTGCATTAAGAATTTCCAATTAGCTCTGCCATGTATGCTTTCATCATATCTAACTTGATGATGGAATATGGAAAATTGTTATCTTTTATAGAATGCAAAACTTCATGAGTTAGAAGAGCTCACTCAGTTGTTTCTCTACCTGGGAAGAAACCTCCTTGTTCTAAAGAAATTATCTTGGAAATACAAGGCTGCAACCTGAGATAAATTTCTTTTGTAAAAATCTTATATACTGTGTTACATAAAGAGATATGTCAGAAATCTGCAAAAGTCTTGGGATTGCTATTTTTTGGAATTAAAGCCATGTTTGTAGTGTTGAACTATTTCAACATAGTACCTATTCTTCTTGACTCTTCAAAAGCCATTAGGAGGTTAAAACCAATAAATTCCCAACACTTCTAAAAGAAAAGAATTGTTAGATCATCATGACCTGGAGATTTATCTGGAGCTAAAGAGAATACCACTGTCTCTAACTCTTGTAAAGTAAAAGGATTCAAAAGAACTTCATCATCAACATCAGTAACTAACTTGGGTATTGCTTCTAATAACTCTTGAAAACTTTTATGAGAAGCTGGTAATTGGTAATTGGTTGTCAGGGGAAGATAGTAGCTTAGAGAAAAAAATTACACTTTCTTGCTGAATATCTTGTTCCTTAATAAGTTCTTCCCTTGAAGAGCTATCTTGAATGGAAAAAAATGAATTTATAGCTTTCTTTACTTGGGTGGAGACATGAAAAAACTTTGTATTACAGTCTTCATCTCTTAGCCAAACCTCCCTAGATTTTTTCCTCCAATAATTTCTTCTCTTGCAAGCAATTCCACCCACTCTCCCTGTAGTTTATTTTTCTGCTCATACAAATTTGCATCTAGGCCATTCAAAATAATGGTTTCATTAATCATTGACAGTTCCTTATAAACTTTCTCTTTCTAATGAAAAATGTTCTTGAAAACATGTATATTCCAATCCTTTATCTAATGTTTGATAAACATCAAATTTTTACATAACTGGAACATTTTTTACCCTTTCATATATGGAGCATTTACCCACCAATGACGTAGCATAAGCAAAAAATTAGGATTCCTAAACCACATTTTCTCGAATTTGAAGGATGATTTTCTCTTTGGGCAGGGATTTGTATCTGAAACATCTATTGAAATTGCAAAATGATTCGAACTCGTTAGAGTTAAGATATTAGAATTCGGACTGAAACCACCAACTAACCAGCTAGGAGACACTAAAAATATGTCTAGACGTTCAGCTATTTGCATGAAGCCTCTTCTCTGATTTGTCGAAGTAAACTTCCCCTTAATAGGCTTAATATCTAGTAAGGCATTATCTTGGATAAAGGTGGCAAAATCCTCCATGATTTTTTAGGGAGGGTATATTCCTCTTTGTTTTTCTTGAAGTGAGATTATTGCATTGAAATCACCAACAAGAATAAACTTTTCTGCTCCTATATCATCCAACACTTGTGTAATACTTTCCCAAAGACTTTTCTTATCAGCAGTAGAATTTGGGCCATAAACATTTATGATCCAAAACTTCAAATCAAAATTTGAAGCTTTCATTACTTGCCAATACTTTTTATTCTTAACCTCTTCAACTGAAACTGAATTTGTATTCCACAGTTACTAATCCTCCAGAGGCACCTTGTACTGGTGAAGAAGTCGATCCCCATTTTTTCCATTTTTTAATAAAGGATTCATATGAAGACTCTGATAGTTTAGATTCACATGTAGTAATATAATATCTACTGCATAAGCATCCAGATGATGCTCAAGACTTGAGCTCTTTTGTCAGAGGCATTAATGCCTTTGACATTCCAAGATAATATCTTCATTTCATTCGAGGAGAGCAGCAAGCTCTCCTCATAAATTTGCATGGAGAAAATGTTATGCTTCCACCAAGAGTTATTTGGACCTCAACCTCTATCTCCTCCTTTAGTTTAGTAATCTTAGATTTCCTTCCCCTCTTGCTTGGTGATTTTTTCACTACTAATTGAGAGCTCAGAGATTGTGATATTGATAAAGTTTGAGAAAAATAAAACTCTTGTGCCCCATCAGCATGCACTTTATCAATTTCCTCCATATCTACATCTCTGCCATTGCTTAGATATTGTGAAATTGATACCACTTCAGATTGAAAATTATTATCATCTTCATTCATTATCTCATCTGCAATTACATCAAAAAGATCTGAACCTACTAAAAATAGGATCTTATCAACTAGCCCTTCCAACTCATCAGGTTTTGTCAAATGGTTCCAATTCCCAGAAGAAAGTATGCCAGATCCCTTAACATTTAACCATTTCCTTTTATCTGATACTAAATACTGACCATGACTGAACTTTCCATACAATCTTCTATAACACTATTTAGAATGTTGTGAGAAAAATTAATAGATCCTCCATTAAATAATAACTTTTTAACTATTTGAGCAATTTGATTGAATGAGGTAGCTGATAGGGAAGGATTATATAGATTTAGTGACTTTGACAAAGACTTCTTTTGGAAAGTATCCATATTTATACCTAAACTAGGAAAAGAGAAGGACCATTGATTCTTTTTGCAATAAAATTGCTTGGGCAACCCACTAATTACTAATGATAGAGGTTTCACATTTTGGCTTCCTTCAAACAAAATACGGTTAACCTTCATTTTCTGAATTACCTGAAAGATTGAATCTTGTGACTTGGTAGAAACACTCAAATTTACTTCTCTAGGTCATTCAGACAAGAGTCCATAAAATGAACTATTCTTAAGTTCCCCCTTCTAAGCAACTTGAGGTTCTTGAGAACTAACTGCATCCATTTCTTGACAAAAACTGGTAGAATGGCCCAATTCATGACATTTAGAACAAGCATTAGTCAAAGATTCTACTATAATACCCTGAATCCATTTACCATACTTTGATGATAAATGAATTTGAGCTAGAAAATCCTTTGAAACATCTAATAGAACACATACCCGAACTAGTTTTGAAGGATTTCTATAAAAGGTCTTATTGTGCTTAAGAAATATCCCAATTTGATTAGCCATTATTTCTATCAAATGTAGCTCCCTATATTCAAGTGAAAGACCTTTCAATTAAATCCAAAAAGGAATAAACTTAACAACAAAATCCTCCCATTTGAAATTTGGAGACCATGGGTGCAAAAATAGCCCAGATCCCTCATATACCCAAGATTTCACTTTATAAATTGCATCTCTATATGATTTATTTTCAAAAAGCACAACAAAGATACCTTGTTCCTTATCTAAATAGAAAACTTTGCTGACCCCTTCACATTCATCAAATATTAACTCCTCCTTATGGCTGGTCACAAAATGAGCTTTTTGGAATTTTCTCTATATATTATCAACTCTAAAAAATACAATATATTATTAGAAAATTTAATTTTAGTGGAAAAAATAAAATCAAACCTTCCTCTTTAAAAATTTGTTCAAATGATATCTTAAAAAATTCATCAATCATTCTTCTAGTTCTCCAATTTAACAAATGCAATTTATTACAAGTTATTTTTCATATACTTTAATAAATAATAATTAAACCTAACAACCTTTTTTATTAATTTCAAAAATATTATATTTTTTATTTTTTTATTCAAATATTTAATTTTTTATTAAAAAATTAAAATTTTAAAATAAATCAATCAATTTAAGTTTGAACATTAAAAAAATTAAAATGAATATATATATATATATACTATTTTTCACATTTCCTAAAATAAATTGAACATATTAATATAAGACCAAAAAAATCTTATAGTGTAAGGTCATCAAATTTAGGCCATGTGACCCCATAAACATACATAAGTTGAATCGTATATATGGTCACGTTTTACTCTATTTTTTTCTTGTACGTAAGCGTTGGAAATAAATATATAATTTTTAATTAAATGTTTAAAAACAACTTGAGATTTAAAAATTATGATTTGATCTTCTAAATATAAAAGTTATTAGAATTATGAAAAACCACAAAACCATGAGCCACAAGATCAAACAACGAACAAGGACACCTTCCATGCAAGAGATTTGCAAACAATATGTGCAATATTCCTTAATAAGAAAAAGCTACAAAATGAACCTCAAGAAACTTCAAGGAAAACAAAAGTCCTCAAAGGTTGAGAGTTCGAGAGTAAATCTCCAAAGTGCTATATAGGAGAAAAACCCTAAAATCATAAAAGAGCTCCTAAGTTTAGCTTAAGTGCATGAGAATAAATTAGCCTAATAATTAATTAAAGATTAATTAATTATTAGCTAATGCATGATTACTCTAACACCCCCCCTTAAGATGAACTTAGGGAGTAGCTAAAAACCTTAAAAATAGAATGTATGATGGGTCTTGACAAACAAGGCTTGGTGAGGTACCCATGTACAAAAAAAAGATCTCTCACAATAGGAGAAAAAGGAGAAAACCAAAAAAGAAAGAAAGGCAACTGAAGGACTGAAGGAGCCTCAAAATCAAGGTGTGAAGGACTGAGAAGCTTCCAACCGAAACAATTTATTGAAAAAGAGGAACATGTAGAACATCATTGAAGCACTAAGTTGTAGAGTGTTGTCAAAAGATGACTGATATGGTGCTGAAATGAAGAACCTCCTTTGGAACAAATGATGATCAAGATCAAGATAACAAGAATCTACATGAGTGCCCCAATGACACTACTCAAATCAGATGGAAAACAAAGGAAAACATCTAGAAATTGAAGATACAAATGTCAAGATAAAGAAGACATTAATCTACATGAATTCCCCCAATGACACTACTCTAATCATATGGAAAACAAATGTAAACATTTGGAAGTCGAAGATACAAGTGGTACATGAATTTACATGAGTGACCCCAATGACACTACTCAACATGCAAGATGCAAGTCAAAAATATAGGTACCAATAGTTTGAAGAACACTGGTCAAGAAAGAGACAATAATTTGCATGAGTGTCCCCAACGACACTACTCAAATCATATAAAAAAAAAGTAACATCTAGAAATCAAAGATACAAACAACAAATGAATTTGTATGAGTGACCAAAACCGACACTACTCAACATACAAGATGCAAGTTGAAAATATATGTACCAATAGTCTTTAATCAAATGAAAATGGAAGGTTGCCTCCAAAAAAAAAAGAATGCAAGAGTGTCCATATGGTAAGTGCTCCAACTCACTGAAATGCATGTAACTAGATGTTGATGTACACTGCATCTGAAAGTACATAGGAACAAGAACTAGATGCATAGATCACTCCAACGCGAAAAATAAGGAAGCATAAGCACCAACAATAGAAGCCACCCCATAATGCTGAAAATGAAGAGCCATGATATAGGTACATTGAAGCTATGTGAAACCAAGGAGTGCATGTAAGAGAAACAACTTGTAAATAAAAGGGTGTGCAAACTAAGGAACACACACATGAGGCAAGAATCACTAGGATTCATTGTTGTCGTGGAAGGGACACTCACTTAACAAAGGTGTGATGGAAAACCAAAAGAAAACATAAACCCCCCATGGAACTTTATATCATAGTGTGAATACAAAAGGCACAACAAGATGTGCAAAATCCCCAAAAAATGTACCCCAAAATGGCACTTTATCTCAATGTGTCTTCAAAAGAGAATGGGCATGAAAAAGATGTCTACAATACTTAAATATGATAGATTACTAGAAATACATGAAGAACAACAAAAAATGAGTCATCCCACAAAAATGAAAATTTTCCAAGAGCTAAGACATCCAAGTAATTTACTAGAGTACAAAAACACAAAAACCTAAATAAAATGTACCAAAGAGAAATCTAGAAAAATTGCATGGATGGATGTGAAGAGCTCTAAAAGATGGTTCCAATGCCATTAGAATTACGAAAAATAAAGAAACTAGTCAAAAGTTATGAGCTCAAGACTAAAAATAGCACCTCTAACTTCAATAAGCTATATAATGCACCAATGGAATAAACTATTGATGAGACCCACACCACTGGAAAGTTGGCGAAACCAACTTTTCGATGATATCTTATTTTCCAAAATCCAACATCGTATGCCCAAGTTATGGCCAAAAGAAAAAAGAGCCCCTTTAGGGCACAAAGGGGTCTTGAAGGGGCCATTAATGTTGATTGTACTGCTAATGTTAGCAGGAATATTCAACAAAATATTCCCCCTGCCCAGAAAAAAACCCAGCGAACGGGAAAAAAATCGATGGATGGAAAATGCTAAATGTGGTCAGAATATT
Organism: Sequoia sempervirens; assembly: GCA_007258455.2. Lineage (NCBI taxonomy): Eukaryota > Viridiplantae > Streptophyta > Pinopsida > Cupressales > Cupressaceae > Sequoia > Sequoia sempervirens. Next base: position 34,550 of record VDFB02092727.1, on the reverse strand, counting down.
TCAAAATTAGTCGTGACACAATTGCCAAAAAAATTTGCTGAAATTTTTGGCAATTTGGTCGAAATATTCCCAATGCTCGTTGAACTTGTTTGAATGCCAAAAAAATGTGTAGAGGGTGTCGAAATCTCTCTTTCCGAACAGTTTAAACTGCCATTGGCCAGCATAAAGCCACTAGCCACGGGTTATAAAAGCCCTACCAATGGGTTTAATGGGGCTCACAGGGCCTGCAATATGTAGGCACCCTACGGGTACCATTAAAAAGCCTACTAATAATAAATATGCCTCCCGCATTTTTTTTTTAATTTATTGTTGTTTTAAAAATTTATATTGTTTTTTATTGTTTTAAAGTTTCTTAATAAAATAATTTAAAAAAAGCAAAACATCGACTTTTTTTTATTTTTACTTTTCATTTTTTGTGCACAAGGCCATACGGGCCCTGTACATTTTTTTTTACCTCAGATGCTCCTGATGCCAAAATAGGGAAAATTTATAGTCAAAATTCATGGAATTGGCTTATTGAATCCAACAGCGAGGTCCTTTTTGTGCCAAAATGTAACAAAATTGAAGCTACCCTCCAGATCCGAAAAAAACAACCACTTCAAACCCTTGTAGATCTAACCTCAAGAGTCCAAATTAGGCCAAACAAAAGGCAATTATGACTTTTTCAATAGCTCTGAATCCAACAATGAGGTTATTTTTGTGCCAAAATAAATCTAAAAAATGCCCACCTCCAAAATTTGCAAAACAAGCAAAGGGGATTCCAGATCTAAAGCCTGCAACCCTTTTTGAAGAAAATACCTCATAAAACGAGAAGGGGTTTGTTGAATCCATGCTCTAATACCATGTTAGAATTGTGAAAAACTACAAAACCACAAGCCATAGGATCAAATAGCAAACAAAGACACCTTCCATGCAAGAGATCCACAAATAATATGTGCAATATTCCTCAACAAGAAAAAGCTACAGAATGAACCTCAAGAAACTTCAAGGAAAACAAAAGCCCTCAAAGGTTGAGAGTTTGAGAGTAAATCTCCAGAGTGTTATAATATAACGAGGGTTGAGTGTTATATAGGAGGAAAACCCCAAAAGCATAAAGCACTCCTAAGTTTAGCTTAAGTGCATGAGAATAAACTAGACTAATAATTAATTAAATTAATTAATTATTAGCTAATGCATGATTACTTTAACAATAACCAATAGATCCATGACTTAAATCTCACACAAGTCACTCAAATAATCTTTAAGATAAAGGATGAAGTCGTTGGCATTCAAGTATTAACATGAGTTACATAGACTTCCAACCATGGAAGCCAAAAGGCTAGCCTTTAATCTGGGCTTTTATTGCAAACATGTGAAGTTCACTAAAATATGTTATATATTTCATCAACAAAAATCTCCAAGCAACAAAGTTAGAACTACATCATTACTGAAAAGAAACTTCTTGTTATAGTTTAAGCCATCAATGAATTTTGACATTACATAACTAGCTACCTTATGTTTGCTCATACTAATCACACAATCATGAAATATCTAATGAAGAAACCCATATTTAATAGTCAGTTAGTCAAATAATTATTGTTCCTAAAAAGATGATATAACTATTATGGATAAGCTAGGTAAATCCAATGTGGTATCAAACTTTCTTTCTAGATCGATCCTTACTATAAATTATTTTAACATTGATGAATTATTTCTATATCAATATTTGTTTGGACTAGCACTAATTAACTTCAATCATTTCTCTAATGTTAATTAAATAAATCCCAACTATTTAATTATCCAATTTAACATATCTTCCAACATTAGTTAAATTAATTACTTTATTTAATTAAATTAACTAATTAAAAAAAATTAATGTTCTAATCTTAATTGAATAATCACATTTATTTTTAATTAAATCAATTTTTTTTCCTAATATTCTTTGATAAATTAAATATATTTATTTATTGAATAAACAAATCAAATTAAGTTAACTAATTAATCATTTGTACATTCCTCCACCACTTTGTTTAAAAAATAAGGTTAATTTGTGCATATAACTTCATATACACAAGGCTCCAAGAAGATTCTTTTCCATATCCACTCTACATCAATATTTGAGAAAATATCCACCCTCTATATAAACATCTCTCTATAGAAAATATCTAAACTAGTCATCTATTGCTCCTATAATTTTTTTTACAAATTGATCAATTGACAAGTCATTCTCATGAAAAAATTAGATATAGAGTAGAAACAAATAACTATTGTAAAAACAAACAAAAAAGATTTTTAAAAATGACCAATATAACATAACTTGTAAACTTAACAATTTAACATTAAAAACTTAAAATAAAAAAGTTATTATATTGTCAAGTTTACAAGTTAGCCTTGGCAATATAACATTAAACTAAAATAAAATAAAGTAAAGTTATTTATAGTGTCAAGATTACAAATTATGTTACTTATATTTAAATAAATGAATAGAAACATCTTCCTTAGAAATATTTCTTATTTTGTTTATATTAAAAAATAAAATAAATGAAGATAAAATATTTAGATACACTTTCTTTTCTATTACTTATATTGTCAAGTTTCCTATCAAAATGGGAAGTGTAATAATTATTATTTGATTATATTCTTGATTTTGATTTTTATTGTGATTTATTTTATTTTTAATATGAATAAAATTTTATATATATATAAAAGTGGCTATGCCACTTAACATTTTATTGATAAAAATACAGCTTACACCCCCTGGTTCAAAAGGAGCATACCGACAGGAAAGAACCAGGGAAGAAAACCTCCCGTTATAGCTCCAAAAGAAAAAAAGACAAAAAGAAACTAGCCTAGAACCTCAACCAGACCCAGACAGAAACCCCAAAAACAATAATATCATTTCACCCCTAGAGGGCCCCCCCACAGAAAAAGACCCAGAATAGGATACAGTTTCTTGGTACCAGAAACCCAAAGCAAAACATATCTCCAAAATAGGCGAATCCACATAACATAGAAAGATAGTAGCAGTAGATGATCCAAGATCCAAAGAGAAATTGTCTTCTTTCTTCAGAGGAGGAAGTGTCATAGTTGAAACAACTAATCAACAACAACAAGTAGACAATGTAATGCCAGGAAAAAGATAACACCACTGAGGCACATGAGGAAGGTTGTCCAAAACATAGGAAACACCTCGAATAGTTTCCACCAAGGAAAAACCACGTAAACCTGACCTGAAAAAACCAAACAGAAGATCTCCAAGAACAATCGTTAGAAAGGAATGCATTCATATGAGAAAAACCTTCAATGAGGAGATAAGAAAATAGTGCCAATTTAGAAGCTTCACGTAGATCCGAGCAGATGGAGAAACATGAAGAAGGGGAAGCCGGCCAAGACACAGATAAGAACGTGCATAGGTAGTACTAGAGTAAGAACAACCCCAAATTAAACACCAAGAATCCCATTCACATGGAGGTACAAAGGCAGTTTGGTCCCTTCAAACCACTAACAAGCAGCTAAAACCATGAATAGAGCAATGAACTGGCATTGACCAATGATAACAAGCATGTGGCCATAAACAAGAAAGCCACAAAATAAATTTAATATTCCATTTATAAACCATGCTTGTAGTAGAGAGAAGGGAAAAATGAACAGAAGTACCAAAGCACAACCATGGAGAACCAATAGACAAAGAAATAGGCCAAAAATACCACCACATAGCCAAAGAAGAACAAAACTGAATGAGCACGGCAATAATTAAGCATGATCAGTACAAAATTTTATTAGTCAATGAGGCTGCCAAGGAATTTGCTTTCATTTTGACTGCATGAGCCGCTTTCTGCCCATGCAGAGAAACTGCCAAGGAATTTGCTTTCATTTTGACTACATGAGCCGTCCTCTACCCATGCAGAGAAATCCGGGGAAAACACCATACATCAATTATAAACTGGAGTTTATGAGTAAAAACTTTGCCCACTGTCATTAAAATTCAGTTTGAATTTACTTGAAAGTTTCAAAAGCCTTATCAATGAATATATTCTATGAATAACCTACAATCATCACATTCCCTGGGATGACATCAACTTTAAGGAATTATTTCAAATAGTTCATGTTCCTTGTTTATGTTTGAACATTCTACATACATTTTTACCAGGGTAGTTATTTCAACTGATAACATTTTGTCTCATCGACTTGCACTTCGAATGTTCATTTCGGCCAAACTTGTTAATTACTATAAATTATTTGATAAGAAGTTATTTTTTCATTTTTTTTAATGTTTTTATTTTATCAAAATATAATTAGATATAAAATAAATTCTTATTTTATTATTTATTTAAAAAAAAATCTATTTTTTATTATATACAATAAAACATGTGTTCAAACAAAAATAACAATATAGATTGTAATACAAGGTCTCTAGTGACATTATGTCCAGTCATTTAACAAAGAGACTCACAATGAAAAAGATAGTCTCAACAAGAAATAAGGTAGTCATATACTAAATAATACATTCAAAAATTCAATCGAAATAATATAAAACTAAAATAAATATCAATCTATACTTATATACACTAAACTTGAATACAAATGAAAACTAGAAAATAAGGTAGAGTGGCATGTGCAAAAATAATGTCAAATGAACTTAATATCTTTTTATTGTAAAGGTTAATGATATCCTATTTTGACAAAAAAATTATTGTATAGTGAAATATCTCTTTTTGAATGATGAGTAGAGTAATGATTTAAATTAAGTTTATTATTTTTTCCATTTAATTTTTTGGGACTACTACTTTGCATACATGTCTAGTAGGGCACTTGTAGCTACATTTGAAAAAATTCCTCTATTTGTGATGGATGTCCATACCAAGTGTTCCAAAGCTCCCATTTTCGAATAGGCTAGGAGGATTTTGGCAAAGGTTGCAGAGTTTGGCTTTACACCTACCAAACACATTTGGATGAAAGCTTCCAAATCCTTTTTGACAAACAAATTTTTTGCATATCCTGCAATCAAAGCATTCCATGATCATCCACATTTCTTTTGTTTCCCCCTGAGTAATATTACCTATTTATTATTACCTATTTTGGTTAAATTGCTTGAATAAATGAATGTGTTTTATGGATCTTTACATGAATGTGTTTTATGAATCTTTATATGAATATGTTCTATGAATATTGAATAGAAATATGATTAAAGAGTGATTGATGCAATTTGATATTTTATAATGTTTCTACCTATGAAATGTATGATGCATATGATTATGTTGTGTTCGGATAACTACTGTTAAGATGTGCTAAGTTGAGTGCAGGAGCAAGTTTGATCCTCCAGAAGAGAGAGGAAGTATCACTCAAGAGAAGAACTTGGTCTAGTAACCCTTAATGAGCCTAGCTGAGCATCACACACTCACGTCCTAGTTGGTCATAGAGAGCAGTTTTGGGAAAAGGTAAGTAATCTTTGTTGTGAATGTTGTGATTAAGGATTGTGATTAAGTCTTGATGTCATGTGACAGTCTTTCCTTATATATTTATTGTGGTATCGGTGAGATATATGCATAAAATGTATATATATGTATATGTGTACATATCTACAGTAGACTCATGCATGTGAGTGAATACATACATACATGAGTATACATAGGTACAGACGTACCTATACATGCTCATGGATGGATTACCCATATGTGTGTGTGTGTGTGTGGTATATATATATATATAAATTAATAAATATAATCATATATATAAATATATGCATAATATTATTCTTTATATTTATATATTATATAAATATGTTTGTTAATAAAATGCATTCAGTAAACTTTATGAAATATATATATATATATTATTAAAGTATATATATTGATATATATACATATATGTATACATATATATACTCTGATAATAATTTTGTATATATATACAATATATATAATATATATGTGTGAATTAAAGTTATTGAAATAAGCCTCAAGCACATAAGATAACATTGATTATTACTGTTAATATTTTGAAACAAAGCACATATTATAGCATGTGGCACATAAAGCACAAAGTGTAGCTTTAAGTGGAATATAAACCAACACATGAAGTTTGGTAAGACCAAGTCAAAACAAATAACAAAGCACATATGAATTTGGTTGTTGTGTAAACTATTTTAAAAAGAATTAAATTTTGTTTGAAAACATGTGGAATATGTCAAAGGCAGCGCTATGAATATGGTGCCAAACACAAAAGGTGGCATCATATTTGCTAGTGTTTGGAAGCTAAAAGAAGTCTTTGAATGCACATAAACCTGCAAATAGTGTTTAGACTTAGTCAAGTGCAAACTTGGCATTATTTTGTAAAGGAATTCAAATTAGGAAAATTGTGTTGAGCTTGTTGTCCCATATATCAAGTCGACTCAGCCATTTAAATGGTGAGGAATGTGATATGTTGTAAATGTGTTAGTTAGACTAATGACTCATTGCATGAGGATAGAAAGGTGGAAAAAATACTAACTTGTTTGTAGCCTTCGGTTGCTCACAAATTAGTATAAATAGACCTATGCTCATTCTACCAATCGCTACACTTATGAATTTGATTATCTTGTGTTTATTTTGTTGTGCTTTCTGAGTTAGTGAGTTAAGAATTTATGAGTTGAAAGTTATTTTTCCATTTCATATTTGTGATTATTGTGAGAATTAGAGAGAAGTTAGAAGAGTGAAATCAAGTTGATCTTGTAGGAGGTATCAAGCAAGCTTGAGGATTCGAACTAGGAAGGAGTTTAATCATTTGGAGCATTATATAGGCATGCTAGTTTCTATACCTTTTTCATTGTACATTAGAAAGATTAAATTAGTTTATTTACTAGATGTTGGAAAAAGAGTGTTTTTGAATATGTGGTGTTTTTTTGAGATTGCATGATTCTTGGTTATGCAATATGTTGGAGAACCTATCTTATTAGTTATGATTTTATGTACCCTATATATGAGAATTTATTTGAGTGCAATGTATTTATTGTTGGTGTAAATAAAGTCTTGTACCTAGTTAATTCACTACTAGGGGACTTATTTACATGTTAAGTTTACTTAGGTCCTATAAATCTTTCTAGAACCTGTGTTAGTTGTCTCATGTCATATAATTACGGAAATTGTCATAATCGCATGGCATCTTGTATCTCACCTTGGCTATATAACCAAGGGGTCTCTACTACATTGTACAACATACAACATTGAATCATAATTGATAAGAATATATTTTATTCTTGTCATAGTGATCTTCTCTCTTTGTTCTTTCCATTTGGCCTCAAGATCTTGGTAGGATATCTCCATTGCCAATTCTAACATGGTATCTGAGTGGGTTGGGTGCCATTGGATAGTATTTTTTTGAAGAGAGATGGTAAATCTTGAAAAGTTGAGTATGCTCTTCTCTTGCATCGTATGATGACTTGGAGAATCATAAAAACTTTATAGAAATACCAAATTTTGGGGTGATACCTATTTGTGGCTCTTTATTTCAGGTTCAAATAAGAGCTTGTTGGTGCAAAACTAAGCTCACCATTGAGTTCAGAAGGTTTGAGAAAGTCAGTTTTTCCTTTTGTTTTGTATAAATTGGACATATGATGTCAAATCTGAGGGTTTGAAGTTGAAGAGTGGTTGCTAGATCGAGAAGGTAGCTACATTTTGGGTCAAATATGACCCTGCCACCACATGAAAAGAGCCAAAAACCCTAAGTTTGATTTCCAAATCATCCAAATCGGAGCATTTGTCCACTGAGGCAAATTTTTTTCCCTAGAGAGTCGTATGATCCCCCAGGTCATCATAATTACGTCGATGGTACGATTCTTAAAAAAAAAATTATTTATTTTTTAAATTTATAAGGATTAAATATTTTTTCAAAAATATAATTAAAATAGTTGTTTGAAAGTTTTTTATTTTAAATATATATATATATAGTCTGAAGACATACTATCTGCAAACCTATATATAGGCTATAGTACCCATGGCGGTACAAAAGTGCCCCACCACACACCACGTGGCACGAGTGTGCACTGCCTCTACCCATCAAAAACTCAGGCAGTTAATCTACATTAGTTGGCTAATATAAAATCGGCGTTCAAAAAGAAACCGATAACCTTCAATAAAGTTCTGACAACTTCAAATCAAACAGTGGTGGAAAAAGATTTAACTGGCGACAAAGAATATTCAACTAGAAGATCCCTTGTTAGATTTTAGAATATTCCAAAGCATAAAAAATATTCCATCGGCCCAAGAATATATCTGCAGAGAAGAATATTCCGGCAATCTTACCATGACCTACGACAGCCCTAAGGGCATCAATTTTAAGCTACAGGCAAGGCGAATATTCTGTCACCAGGAGCATATTCCTTTTTGACAAGAACTGGGCCATCAAATTTAGTCTTGTGAATTGCTGATATCAGCACCATGTCAGCATTTCTAAAAAAAGTTTGCCTCCTTCCCTGTTTGCATTTTGGTTTTTAAAGGTGATCTTTGAAGGCTCATATCTTACTCATTTTGACTCCTTTTTCTAAGCAATTTTTTTTTGTGCTAATTTTTCGCACTCTTCGTGATGGTGCAATCAGTTTTGGGTTTTTGTGTTTGATTTTTTCATAAATTTCAAATTCCCATAGGTGTTTTTGCTTTGTCCTCATTTTGGGAACTTTAGGGGCTCATATCTTGCTCCTACGGTAACATTTTTGGGTGCAATTTTTTTTTTTAAGTGCATAATTTTTTGTGTATTTATCATTGGTATGATCATATTGAACTCATTTTGTACCAAAAATTGTGCTTGATTTTGTGTCCTATTTTTGCATCTGTAAGCACTAAGATCAAGTCTAGCTTGTTGCTTTGGGCATCTAGCAACTGTAAACACACTAAATATAAAGTGCCAAATCATATATTACTTGGGGGGTTTCCTGATTGAGTGAATTGGGGGGGTCTTTTGGTGCATTTTTTTGATTTGTTTTCTTGTGCTCTCTCATTTTCATGGATCATTATAAGGTTCCTTTTCTCACATCATATAATTATTCAACATGGCATCAAAATGCATGGAGTACTCTAATGATTGAAGGTCACTTTCTATATGTTGAAAATAAGGTACCTGAACCTACAAATGCTGATAAAAAGACAAAATGGATGATTAAACATACGAAAGCTCTTGGATGTCTTCGTAGACTAGTTTCTCAAGATTTATTGTTTCAAATTGAATCATGTAAAAATTATCATGAAGCTTAGAACAAATTAAAAATATTGTATGGTACTATAGATGAAGTAAGAGGCTATCAAATTAATAATGAACTGATGAGCCTTGATCCTAAGAACTTTGACAACATCCAAGACTACATCACTAAGGTTAATGTCTAAGAGAGAAATTCAAAGCATGTGGAATTGATAAGAAGGACATTCAATTGGTCTACAATACAATGAAAAGAATTGGTCCTAATTATGATTCTTTTGTTTCTAGCTTTCATACTCATAGACTGACTATGGGGTTTGCATATAATACACCTTCATTTACATCATTTATTGAGATATTGATACATGAGCAACAAAAGCTTATCTCAATGGGTCTCATCAATATCTCTAAATCTCGAGCATTGTTGGTTAGTCAGGTGAAAGAATCAGAATTAGATAAGAAATAGAAGAAATCAAAGAATAATCCACATTCAAATCAAGCAAAGAAAAAATTCTCTTCTAAAGGGGAATCATCTAAGAAGGAGAGGCCCACTTGTGCATATTGCAAGAAGGATGGACATGAAGAAAACTATTGTTATAAAAAGGATATTGATGAGTTGAAACATCTTCTCAAAAAGAATCACATTGATTTTCCTTCTAGAATGTCTGAATCACCTCCTCCCCCTTCTTCTTCAAAATAGTCTAAAGAGGACAAAGGTCAAGCTTCTACATCAGGAAACAAGGGAAAGCTCTTTGTGCTTTTTCAGGTCTAGGATTAGGGAGATAACTTCTAGATTTAGGAGCATCTCATCATATGGCATCTTCATAGTCTATATTATCTTCTTTTCAGCCTTGTACTATGTCTCCTATCTTGATGGGAAACAATACATGCATGAGTGTAATTGGGAAGGGGTCTATTAGTTTTGGGGACAACACTTTCCAAGATGTTTTGTGTGTTCCTCATTTGATGAACAATCTTCTTTCCATATATCAGATTACACATGGTGGAGATGGGAGGATTGTGGAGTTCATGCCTGATTCAGTCATCATTCAAGACTTGGATATTCAAGAGATCATTGCTACTAGGATGGTTGATCATTCATCTCGGTTTTATACCTTTTCAAAATTTTCTTTTGATGGTGACATTGTTTGTTTAGTTGTTGATCACATTTCAAGTATGAACTATGATTCAAAGGAGACATTTGGTTTCTTGAACTTGGGAGCTCTCACATCATATCCAGTTCTTGAGTCATGCATTCTATCTCCTCCATCTACTATTGTAGTTGATGATGCTTGTGTTTCCATAGTTTTGGTTCCTTGTGATTCAATGTAGCAGGATCCTCATTTTCTTTCAGATTTGGCTACTTTGGATGACTTCTTGATAGGTATTTTAGACTTGTTTATGGAGTCTCGTATTGTATATTTGGGAGACATCATTGATGACATTCATCTTCTCTTTGATGGAGAAGAACCTTCTTTAGTTCTTGCAAGCGAACACTTTGAACCTCTTGTTCAATCTCTACGTGATCATTCTTTGCAGTTTGACGTGAATGTGGATAATTTTGGACCACATTTGGAGGAGGCTTCTTTGTCTTTAGAGGGGATATTTTTCTCTTTGGATCGTGTTCTACATTCATCTCTACTATAAGATTCTAAATTGTCCTCTTCAACAGTGTGGCCTAGAATTCCTGTTTGGAGTGTGTCAGCTTTTGACATCGACATGGAGACACTTGAGCATGCTTTAGAGACATCATCACACATCATCTTCCTGACATCCTGCATACTATCCTAGTTTTGTCTCTTCCTAAGGGGAAGAACGTTATTCAGTGAGATTGAATCATCTTCAAAAGTCAATGTTGAGCTTCTACCATCATTGTAGGAGACTCAACATTGAGGGAGGGATGCATTGTCTCCCTTCTTGTGCTCTCTTATGGGGGGTCTTTTTCCTCACATGGGGTTTTTGCCTTCTCATGAATCATTGAGAGTATTTCACATTTATTTTTTAAATCTTTCATCTCTCTTTTGGGGAGGATTTTTGTCCCACTAGGTTTTCTCCTTTTCTTCATTTGTGAGAGATTGCATTTTCATTTGTACTTGGGTACCTACCATGGCCTAGTAGCTAAGACCCATTCTTGCATATTGTGTAATTTGCATAATAATCTACTACTCCCTAAGTTGCACTTAAGGGAGGTTGTTGGTGTAAATGAAGTCTTGTATCTAGTTAATTCATTACTAGGGGACTTATTTACATGTTAAGTTTACTTAGGTCCTATAAATATTTCTAGAAGGTGTTAGTTGTCATTAGGTGCTATCTTATCTTTTGACTTGTAACACATGTTACCTAGGTAGTTATGATTAGTTGTCTCATGCCATATGATTAAGACACTTTTCATAATCCTATGAAATCTTGTATCTCACCTTGGCTATATAACGAAGGGGTCTCTACTATATTGTACAAAATGTGCAACATTGAATCATAATTGATAAGAATATAGTTTATTCTTGTCATATTGATCTTCTCTCTTTGTGCTTTCTATTTGGCCTCAAGATCTTGGCGAGCTATCTACATAGCAAATTCTAACATTTATACTATATGTAGTTGTCATCACTATATGTAGGATCTCTATACTAGACATATGTAGCATTATGCAAGAAGCTACTAGAATCACTTTGGTAGCAAAGTTATTTTGTTTATGTGATGTTATGTGGGTTATTCTTGGTATTTTTCTAATCCATGGGAAAGGGGGTAACCTAGAAATAGAGTATAATGGTCATTATAAACTAAATTGAGCTAGGAAAGTGGGTGAACATGTGACATCCACTCTAAGTTCAGGGTGATGGAAACTTTGGCCAAAGTAGTGTAAGTAGCCACTATTTACACTGTCGATTTCACTGTGATTTGGGATTACATACAAGGAAAGGAATGTTCATACATATAAATTTTAACCACTATATGTCACTCTAGAAATGCATAAGACACAACACCAAGCTTAGAAAAGGCTATTGTTATGAGGTTACCAAACCAATCTCTTCATTGAAGGGTAGGGCCATCTTACTAGTTAGGTAAATGTGCAGGGGACTGTAGTAAGTCCATGGTAGGAAAAAAAGTGCTTGAGTGATGCTTCTCCTTATCATTTTCCAACTAAGATTTGAGGGAGATTTCCTAGACCATTGTACTTTATATATTTTGTAAGCTTGTTAAAGTTATGTATGTAACTTGCATCCATCTCTATAGAAATTTCAAATATGAAATGTCATACGAAAATTATGTATCATCATTATTTGAATTAATGAAAGGAATTATTTTGTATGTAATGGGAAGTTTGAAATATGATTCAAATGTGCGTTTATTATTCAAAGGAAAAGAAAATAAATTATTGCTCTTAAAGATTAGATGCATAAACTATTCACTTGTGGGTGAAAAATAGGAAAAATTACTATGCAGAACAATGGGCTTGTTACACGTGGTATGAAAGCTACCAAGTTCAGCTCTGGAACATATGTGCTTGCTATGTTTCCAATCCAACATTATATAAGTCTAATGTTTGGAAAGTCTTGTGCCAGGCTAGTGCGTCTCAGGTTAACTGCAAGAAAGTTAGTAATCGAGAATGAGTGCTACCTATGGGCCAAGAAGGAAAGAGAAGCCCTTGTTCATACCATTAAGGGAACCAATCATGATAATTCCATTTGGTTGAGCGATACTAAGACTGTTAGTCATACCTTTTCACAAATCAACCAAGAGAAGAGAAGGATGAAAGATGATGCCAACTTCAACTACATACATTTTGTCTCTTTGGAAAAGTCAAACTCTTTATCACTTTATAAGGACATGTCCTCATAATGTAGTGCTAGTCCAACAACAATATTTATGGACCCTTGTGTCATACCTATGGCTGAAATTATTGTAATAGCCTCAAGTGGAAAATTAGAAGAATATGTTCCTCAAAATTATGTTTTAGAGGATAATTTTGAGGGATATTATCCATACTATGATGGGAATGAGCAGAAATATAAGTTGTATGCACCACATAGCTATGTATCAAAAATAAAATCTGAGGGATACTCTCCCTTAGAATATTTGAATAGTCATTCTATGTAAACTTAAGGATATTAAAATCATTTATTAATTTGAAATAAAAAAAATGTTTTTGGAAAAAATGGTGTAAAATTTCTTTATGATATTCTTTATATGAATGATTATTCTTTAATTCTTGTAGAACATTAAGTAAACTTTCTTAAATCTAATTAAATGAAACCTCTAGGTACCTATTCTTGGAAAAATGGTTAGGATGTGAACTAACATTGGAGAAATTCAAGAAGTAGGAAAATGTACTAAGAATGTTGAAGCTAAATTGGACCACATATTGTCTATAATAGATGAAACAAGAGCAAGGATAGGAAACCTCGAACAAGAAGTAAGGGTTAAAGAAAGAGTGGAACAGGAAGTCCCAAATAATGAGGAGGAAGGGGAGAATTCTCATGATCACACCCATTCTAGTGAAGAAGAGGATGATGAGTCACAATCAAAGTCGAATGGAACCGAAAGGAAGTGACTAGCCAATGAGCTATCCCATGACACAAAGAAAAGCATGCATTCTAATTTTGAGGGTAGGGCTATTGGGGATATGATTGAAACATGGCTTATAGATATGGAAAAGTACTTTGAGATTAGAAATTACTTTGAAGTCACTAAAGTCGTGTGGGGAGCTTTCCAATTGTCAAGTGAAGCATCCAACTAGTGGATGAATATGAAAATGGAGTTAGGACTTAGTTCCTTGAGGCTAACATGGAGATAATTTGTAGAGATTTTCTAAAAATGGTGGTTACCACAACTCTTCTACAATCAAAATATCATTGATTTACAAAATTTGAAACAAGGATATTCTTTTGTGAATGAATATTGAGAAAATTTTACCCACCTCTTGAGGTATGTACCCATGTACCAAAAGGATGAGTGATTCCGAATAAGGAAGTTTATTATGGTTCTTAATGCCCAAATAGGTGGTGAAGTAGATGTACATGGTCCTGCAACTATGGCATTAGTGTATGAAAAAACTATTAAGCAAGAACACAAACTTAAGTCTATTTCAATCTACTGGGAAAGGAATAGAAATAAGTTTAACTTGGCATAGGCTAATCAAGCTCCAAGAAGACCCAATGAAGGGAAAAGGGACCTTAGCAAAGGTGGAATGAGCCAAGAAGAGACTAAAAAGGAAGTAACAACAACTTCAACAATAGTGCTGGTGGAAATTTTAATAACTCTGGAAGACCTGTGAGAAAGAAGGGACTAGAGAATGGATGTTTTGCATGTGGAGGGTATCACTATGCTAATTGGTGCCCTAGTAAGCCAACAAAATCTCAAACACGTGGGAATCCTCTACCTCCATAGCAAGTTGCATTCAAGCAAAGGATACATGGTACAGTAGACAATTGACAAGTTGAGTATCAAATTACTCTGGTAGAAGTCTTAGGTACTTTGTCTAGCATTCCTATCTCAATTTTAATAGATACTGGTGCCACAAAAAAATTAATTTCACCTAAAATAGCAAGTCAAATGTCTAGAAAGGTTGGTTTTATGGAAAAATCCTAGGTTGTTGAGTACGCAAACCAGACAAGAGCTATGGTGAGTCAATGTCTATTTGAAGCAAGGTTAGAACTTCCAAGTTTCTCTATAGAGGTTATTTTTTACGTAACTCCCTTAGGTTCTTATGATGTCATCTTAGGAATTCCAAATAAAGTTCCTGCAACTTCTACCAGAGTAATCTAGTACTTTGCTTGTCGATTATCTATTGTAGCATGAATCCTTTGCTGAAACATGACTCTTTGAGGTGGAAGAGAGTTACCATGTAGTTGTGAACCTGATGGTAAATTCTTGGAAAATGACTCGCATAGTAATCCCCGCCACATGTATAACATCCTTTCACTAGTCCCCTCCTTTTTGTAGATCTTCCAGAATTACTTTCATTTCCACCAGCATTGTTATTGAAGTTGTTGAAAGTTTTGTTGTTTTCCCCTTCAATCTCTCCTTGGTTCATTCCAGTCATTTTGGGGTCCCTTGTCCCCTTTCTTTTGAAAACTTTTCCCTTCACTAGGCTTCTTTGTAGCTTGACTAGTCTACAACCAACCAAAATTCCTTCTATTCTTCTCTCAGTAGTTTGAGATAGATGTAATACTTTGTTCCTGCTTAATTGATTTCTCATACACCAAGTCCATGGTAGTTGGACTATGCACGTCTAGACCTCGCCACCTATTTTAACATTAAGACCCATGATAAACTTCCTTATATGAAATCGCTCATCCTTTTGGTACATATTTATGTATTTTAGGAGTCAAGTGAAATTCTCCTAATACTCGTTCATTGATTCACCTTGCCTTAGGTTTTGGAATTCAATGAGCTTTTTGTCATAGAAAAGTTGAGGAAAACATCACTTTCAAAAAATATCTACAAAGTTTCTCCAAGTTAGACTTAAGGAACTAAGCCCAAGCTCCATCTCTTATTCATCCACCTGTTGGATGCTTCACTAGCCAACTGAAATGCTCCCGAAAAGTTTTTAGTTACCTTAGAGTATTTTTTGATTTCAAAATACTTCTCCATCTCTATAAACCATGCTTCTGCCACATCTCTAGTAGTACTACCTTCAATTTTGGTTGTGTGATCTTTCTCATGTCATGAGATAACTCACTTTCCAAACACTTCCTTTTGGTTACCTTAATATGAGATTGTGACTTATCATTCTCATTTTCACTATATTGAGTGTGATAATGAGTATTCTCCCCTTATTCTTCATTGTTGGCTACTTCTTCTTCATTATTTGGGACTTCTTGTTCCTCTCTTTCCTTTCCCCTAACTTCCTATTGGAGGTTTCCTATTCTTGCTCTTGTTTCATCCATGATAGCTAGAATGTGATCCAACTTAGCTTTGACATTCTCAACACCTTGACCTACTTCTTTACTTCCAAGTAAAAGTTAGTTCTTGTCCTAACCATTTTTCCCAAGAATAATTATACATGGAGGTTTCATTTTAATTAAATCTATGAAATTTTTCACAGTGTTAACAACATTCCAAAATATCTATCATTCACATAAGAAATTCCATAAAAGAGATCATACATAAGTTTTGTCAAAACATGTTTTTCATTATAATCAAAATGGATTTCAATTTTCTTGAGTTTACATAGAACGAATATTCAAATAGTCTAAGGGGAGTATCCCTTTGATCCACTTTTTGATACATAACTTTGTGGGGTATACCCCTCATATTTTTTCTCATATACATCATAGAAAGGGAAATAACCCTTTGATCTATCCTTAGATACATAGTTTCGAGGTACATAACCCTCTAATTCACCAATTTTGGCTATTACAATTATTTACGCTAAAGGAAGAACACAAGGACCCCTAAATATCATGACTGGACGAACACTGCATTCTGAGGGAATATCCTTGGAAGGTGATAAGGAGTTCGACTTGGCTGGGGATACATGAGGTATGAAGTTGACAACTTATCACATCCTTCTCCTCTCTTGACTGATTTGCAAAAGGGTGTGACTGAAATTTTTTGTATCACTTAGCCAAATGGTGTTGTCATAATTGGTTCCCTCAATGGTTCGAACAAGGGATTATCTTTCCTTCTTGGCTCATAAGTAGCGCTCATTTTTTATTACTAACTTTCTTGCAGCCATCTTGAGACACATCATCCCGACACAAGAATTTCAAAATATTAGACTCATATAATGTTGGATTAGAAATATAGTAAGCACATAAGTTCTAGACATGAACATGGTAGCTCTGATACCACATGTAACATGGCCATTGTTCTACTTAGTAATTTTTCTATTTTTTACCCACAAGTGAATATTTTATGCATCTGAACCGAAGGAAATAGGGTTAGGACCTATTTCACTCTTATTTCATTAGGAAACCAAGATCCCTCAACTAAGAGACTTAATTGAGGGAAAGGACCTTTTTACTAGGTGGTTTTCATATGTGTTCAATTAAAAGGGAGTTCACCACTAAGCAAATGCTTAGAAAGAAGAAAATGAAAGCAATATGCAAATCTAACTATATAACCTATAAAATGAACTCAAAATTAGAATAATAAATTGAGGATGAATAGAGAAGCACTTGGAAAATGAATATGACTAAGCAAGATCTAAAAACTTTGAAAATTATTGATCTTGATGTGTACTGGGACTGATACGCCAGACTGGGTGTTTTAGTCCCAGTTAGGGTTTCTATGCTGAATCTGGAATCTATTGCTAGCAAACCAAGATCTATAGAAAATTGCTCAAAAGAGGTATACTGGGACTCATAAGCCCAAGGTGGTGATTTAGTCCCAGTATTAGGATTTGATTGAAACTTTAGTAATCCTCTAGTGATCTTCTGTAGCTTTCGTCTTGCTCGATCTCTAAGTTTAAAAGTTTGAATTCTGATATGTAGGTGAGTTTTTGTGAAGATGAAAACTTCTCAAAAACATTGAAAACTTTCTTCAATCTTGCAACTTTGTCTTCAAAGGATCTTCAAACTCTAAAACTCCTAGATTTGTAATCACACATGAAGAGGGGAAAATGTTGATTTGTTGGTGGATAGGGGTTTTCCTTGGTCAAACCTTGTTTTGGTAATCAAACCTTGAAATGAAATGAAGGAATGATGAATGAACAATATGCAATGTCACAACTCACCAAACCATTGAGATAAAGGCTACAATCTTGTGTGAAATGGATCCAATGGATGTGGATCTTGACTCTTGATTGAATGCTTGAAACTTGATCTTAAATGCTTGTTTGAATCATGAGAACCTACATCACAAATGTTAGCTTAAAAACACACATGATGAATGAAGACTTTGACATGATGCTTAGATCTTGAATGTTGCTCCAAATTCTTGATAATAAACTCTTGAATGCTCTTATAAACTCTCTTGAAAGTGATCTTATGATAACTTGATGACTTGTAAACTTGCTAGGAGAAAATATGCGAAATAACCTTTTATTTATACTTGTTTATGCCAAATTTCTCGAAATTACAACACTACAAGATGAAATTAGATCTAGGAGAATAAAATCCCGCCAAGAATTGAATTTAAAACAAGTCCAAGTTAAAGTGGGACTTATATGTCAGTTGGGGCGAATGAGTCCTAGTAACCTAAACTTGGGACACAAACTTGAAGAAATGTTAAGTTCTATGCAATATTCAGGACTAGGCCTCGAAACCTATGTGGGACCCATACGCAAAAGGTGGCATATGAGTCCCAGATCATTATATTTAGAACAAAACCCAAAAATAGGAATTATGATTGGTCATTTGTTAAGTGTCAGGATTATCCTTAGAGAAATGCATTAAATAAGGCTTGTGGATGCAAAATAGGACCAAATAAGGCATAAAGAAGCCCAATTTTAGTAGGGAGGGCCCAAAAAAATGTGAAAATGTAAAGGGATACATTTTTCTACACTACAACATCCAACATTATGAGCAATGAATTTTTTTCTTTTCTTTTCAATAATAAATGCACCATTTGAAACATAACCTTTCCAAACTTTTCCATTGCATAATGAAAGAATCATTTCATCAATATAAGTATGATTTCACTTTACATATATTCAAGATAACATTTCACATTTGAAATTTCCATATAGATAGATACATGATTACATACATAGCTTCAACATGCTTACATGAACTAGAAATACAAATGGTCCAGAATGTCCTTCTCCCAAATCTTGGCCACCAACTGCATGAGGAGAAGCATCACTCAAGAAATTTTTTGCCAACCATGGACTTAATTGTGGTCCCCCACACATCTATAACCAAACTTGGTGAGATGTCCCTCCCTTCAACAAAGAGATTGGTTTGGTAACCTCATTTTTCCTTTATCCTTTCCCAAGCATAGTGATGTGTTCTACATATCTAGAGCTACCATAATGTGGCTACAACTACATGTATGATATACCCAGCCAAGTATGTTTAAATCAGATCATAGTGAACTAATAGTGTAAACATTGGCTACTTACACTACTTTGGCCAAAGATTATTACCTAGTACTTCAAATGAGGGTCATCTATTTCACCACCTTAATTTCTCAATTTTTTTTACCATTAGTATTCTATTCAAAGGCTATCTGGGCTTTCTCATGGATTATCCTAACCCTAGGACTAACCTTCCCATTAACTCATATTTAAATGGTATTGCTACTAAGTATATCTCAAAGTAACTCTATCTTATGCTACACACCTAGAGTATTGACATACTACGTATAGTACTGAAATTCTACATATAGTACATATAGAATACATTTGTATAAAATCCAATATAGTATATATATCTATATAAGTATAAACCAAAAAGAAAGGTTTCACAAATATAATAAACAATCAAGAAACATGCAAGAATATCCAAGCATCATAACACACATAAAAGGCATTCTTTCCAAACATGGCAACATGAATAAACAATCTTTCCAACATAATAACAAAGGAGTAGAAATCCACATGCCTGTATAAAAGCTCCAACTGATAATTCTTCCCTCCTATCTTAATTGCTCAAGATTGCTTACAAATTCCTCTAAAAACAACCCAATTCCCACTTCTAACCTCTTACCAAATCTCTCAACAATACTAATACAAATTAATAAAACAACTCACTTTGCACAAAAAATACTTCAGAATAACAACAGAGTAATCAGATTGAAAAGTGTAGCAGATGGTCGAATCAACACCTCTATATATACTAAAATTTGAGCAACTAAAGGCTACAAACAAGCTAATACTTCTGCCACCTTTCTATCCCCATGCAACGAATCATCAAACTAACTTACAAATTTGCAACACATAACAATCATCAGCTTGAACAAATGGTTGAGTTGACTTGTTTCAAGAGAAAACAAGACTCTTTTACTGAGTCAAATGAACAACAAGCTTTTTAGCAGGTTTCCTACTTGGTAAAAGTTGACTACCCCTCTATATTGCTACCGACTTATCATTGACTGATTTTATACACATCTATACGTTCAAGACTCCATTTTTCTTCCAAAAAGCTATAGGTTTTGGTGCCACATTTCATGTTTTGGCACCCTTATAGATAGCGCTTGTTGAAGACTTCTTCCAGCGTTTAAACTATTTACATTTACTTTACCAATGTTTCACTTTATGCCAATAAACATACATTTCCTATTGACTTGGTTGACACTTTGTTTTATGCATAGGTTTATATTATGCAATGTATTGTCAAGACAATGCTATATGAACATAAGTTTCATTTCAAGTGCTTCACTATTATCAACTTTGGCATTGTATAATGTGCTTGAATATATATCAAATATAACAATCATTTATATTATATATATATATATCCATCTTAATATATATAGATATATATTAATATATACTCATTACTCATGATTATCAAATATATAAACATATATCAAATAACATTACATATATATACACAATTTTATATAAATATATTAATAGATATGTATCTATATTATTTTATACATATATATATTATATATATAATATTATTTTAGTACCTTAATAAAAATAATTATATTCCCATATCCATTGATCGACATATATACACAAAGTGTATATGTGTGTGTGTGTGTGTGTTTGTGTGTCACCTTAGTCCAATCGGTATTCCCATGCATGTGGGTAATATGTCCATGAGCATGCATAGATACATCTACCTATGTATACTCATGTATGTATTCACTCCCATGTATGATTTTATCCTAGACACATACATATATACATATATATACATTTTATGTAAATATCTCATCGATATAAAAGTAAACACACAGTGAAGAAATTCCACTCGACAACAAGACTTAATCGCATTCCTCAATCCAAACATTCATAAAACAATATCGTAAACCAATATAAACATTCACAATCAAAACTGAAGATCACATACCATTTACTCGAACTTACTTGACTTAACTAAGACCAACTAGGGCATGAGTGTGTGAATGCTTAGTTAGGCTGAATTATGGGTTACCAAACCAAGTTATTATCCTATGTGATACTTCCCCTATCTTCTAGAGGTTTGAACCTATTCCTACATTCAACTTAGTACATCATAATAGTAGTTAGTTGATAACAATATATTCATATGGATCACATATATTTCATATACATAATCATTATGAAGCATTAAATTTAATCAAACATTCATTCATCATATTTCCATCAAGATTCATATACAAAACACATTCACATATATTAAAGAAATTTTACCAAACAAGGTAATAACTTAAATAGGTAATAACACATAGGATGTAACAAAGATGTTTAGTAAAGTGATCAATCTCCAATTAAAATCTCTTCAAGGTCGCCAATTTTAGGTATGAACTTGATATTTCATTTGTTAATTATATTCCCAAGAGATTTGGAATGAAAATCTTCTATATAAACCTTGTGGAGGTAACTAACAACAATGTCCCTAAGGTACTTGTAAAATTCATAGAGGAACCCATCCAACCTTGGAACTTTGTCATTGGCTATTTTAAACATGATTTCCTTAAAATCCTCTAAGGTGAGAAGTTTTTCACATAAAATATACTTGGAATTAGTGACCTAGCAAGAGACCACATTGATCCATTTATGTAAAGTAGCCATTCATTTCAATATATAAACTTGAATTGCAAAGACATTCTCATAGTGTGGAAAAAGGGCCTAAAGGATATTAGGTAACTCTTACAAAATTTTATTTCTTTCACAAATTTTCTTGATGGATGGTGAGAAATGTCAGGTACATGAAGCCTTTGAGACTTGACCACCAATTTTGAGCCAATAGAATCTGGCCTTATTTGTGCCCCTCAAGCTACATAAGCATCTACAACTTACTTCTAGTGGTGGAATTGAGTCACATGGAGCTGAGAAATAAAATCAAATGGTTGCACTTTATAGAAATGGTGGGTCAACAGAGGTTCAAGTTCATAGCCTTGTATGAGTGATAGCAGAAGCAAGCTAATTATTTCCCATAAATATGAAGAAAGTGAGTAGTATGGGTGATGACAATATTCCATTAAGAAATTCAACTAGTGTTGTACATGGGATGAGGCTCAAAATTATAGATATTTTAGATGTGGGTTGAGGTGGCCTAATGATTGAGAATGAAGTGTTAAGAAAATTTGCAACTTTGTGGCCTTAGGGATGACAACTTTCCATTGAATAGGAAACCTAATTGGAAAATGACTTGCAAGGAAATCTACAAAAGGTTCCACTAGGAAAGGGAAAAAAATGGAAAAATGAAAGAAATATTCAATTATCATTATGGCATGACCACTTCTCTTTAAAACTCTATAAAAAATAACCTATAAATTTCTCCAAATGTACCACGTCATATTATCTTGGTAGTAACCAATATTTGGATTAAAAAGGCCCATTTTATTACACATGTAGAACCAAGCCTCTCTCTTACTAGTGTAAATACCTAAAAATGGTCATCATATTCAACTAATTAAATACAACCTATTTGATTAATGTTTCAACTACGTATAAATAAAGTCCCACTTTATTTATATTGTTAAGTCTTCTATTAATTCTCCAAAATCATATTCTTATAAATAATTAAATAAACAAAATATCCTAAATGTGTTTATTTAATTAATCTTCTTTAATCTTGATTAAGAATTAGAGCACATGTCTACTAAATTTTCTTGTGCCACCTCACAAAGGTCACATGAAAATAAATAAGCCTAATTATTAATTAGAATTATCCTCACACACTTCCACCAATTGGAAAAAGCACATGGCTTTATTCTCCCACACTTCCAACAAATTTGGAGCACATGGGTCCTTGTTTCACACACTTGGGTCTCCCATCCAAATGGCATGTTGCCCATTGGTCAAGAGATTCCTCCCACACACATGGCATGTTGTCTTTGGTCAAGAGGACAACATCCTGATTCTTTCCATCTCCACTGTCTATTCTTTCTCCTTTGAATCTAGACCGTTGATAGGTTCCACCTCACAAAATTCTTGAGAAACCCTATAAATACACCCCATTGCCTTTGCATTTATTATCCACATTTGAAGCAAAGTTACTATGCAGGTTTTTCTTAGGATCTTGGAGCATTCTTGGAGTCTTATAACTAGATTTCATATCATGTTTTATGTTGCATTTTCATCCTAGATTAGCATATTACATCATAGTTGCATTTTAGATTAGTTTGATTTTTTGTTGCATTTGAGCATATTCATAATCATGAATAGTTCATTTTAGTTTCATATCATCTCACTCATCTCCACTTGTTCATTTATCATCAACATCATCCTTTGTTTATCATGGTATTCATCATCCTTTTCATTGTTTTGTTTCATTTAGAATCATATCACTAATCCTTCCCGCACACATTTGCACATATCCATCATCTTAGCTTTCATATTAAGCATCAAATCTCATTTTCTAGGTTGTAATTCTAACAACCATTGTTCCCATAGAAATCTGAGGCCCAAATGATTTAATAAATCACTAGAAATAGAGGACAGTGATACGTATTTAAAAGGTTTGATTGTATTACAAAATAGAGTAGTTTTACTTTCTTCAAACTTTGAATGTAAAACGTTTCATTAAGGTTTGTGTTGACATTAAATTCACCCACACATATTTGACACACGCACAAAATGGCACCCACCATGGGGCCTTTGCCTCATTTATTTCTAACTTTTTTGCAAATTTCGTGATCGCAGGTTCAAATTTGAGACTTGAGAGCCATTTTGCACCTGTTTTGAAGAAATTTCGGGTTGTTTCAGGAGTTTTGGTGCATCTTGTCTCTATTTTGGCACCTCTTGCACCTATTTTGGCACATCTTGCAAGTTGTTCCAGGACCACTTTCACCTGTTCTAGGACCATTCTAGGCTATTTTTAGAGTTTTGGCACATCTTGTCTCTATTTTGGCATATCTTGCTTGAGTTTTGGCACGTCTTGCAAGTTGTTCCGAGACCATTTTTACCTATTCTGGGACCATTCTAGGAAATTTCTAGAGTTTTGGCGCATCTTGTCTCTATTTTGGCGCATCTTGATTGAGTCTTGGTGCATCTTGCAAGTTATTCTGAGACCATTTTTACCTGTTTCGAGATCGTTTTGGGCAATTTCTAGAGTTTTGGCGCATCTTGCCTCTATTTTGGCACATCTTACTTGAGTTTTGGCGCATCTTGCAGGTTGTTCCGAGACCATTTTCACCTGTTTTGGGACCAGTTTACACTGTTTTTAGAGTTTTGGCGCATCTTGTCTCTGTTTTGGCGCCTCTTGTAGTTTTTCACCAAATCAGAAAACTCACATTTTGTGTTGTACTTTGCAGGTTTTCCTAGATTCACTGTCAAAGACTCAAAACATAAACTACTAATATATTGTACGGTCTAGACATTATGTACTTGTTTCCATTTTGGTTAAGTTAGGAACATAACTTAAGTAAAGGGATAATGAACATCATGTTTCCTTTTGGTTAAGTTAGGAACATAGCTTAATTAAAAGAAAATGAACACCATGTCTTTTGTATGTGATGAATGGTAGGCATATGTTCTCCCCTTAACTGGGTGATAAAAAAGCCAGACCTGTTCTTGTTTATGTACGAGTGTAAGTGGAGCATATAGCGTGTGTTCTCATCTTTATTCATGAGAAATAAAGATTGATCAAACTACGGGTATGCTTGCTTGATTTTATTTATCCTAGAGGGCCTGCCTTGAGGAAAAAGTACTCACCCAAGGGAACAACCCAACCAATAACACGCTAAAGCCAAGCGACTTCCAATCGGGATATAATTGTCACTAACTCATTTGACTGCAAAATTTGACGAAAATGTTAAATGAAATATGTATAATTTGATGTATCGTTGGGTGCTTGTAAAATTTGATGTGTAATTTTCAATTTTTTAAAAGTTTATCCCTGACGTTCGTCAAAATTTTGACGAACCTGGGTTTCTTCGAAATTTTGACTATCAGTTTCGTCGCAATTTCAACGAACATAAAAAATAAGAAAAAAATCAAATTGTGGCTGACATAAAGAAAAGTGAGTTTGTTGATTTATTGCGACAGTGCTTTTCTCTACTTGAGACAGTTTATGGAGAACTAAGGACGATTTTCTTGGGAAAAATCAGAAAAAATTCAAGAAGATATCGCCAGGTTGAGGGTAGTCATTGTCTTTTTGCAAAATTCAGTTGTGAGGTCAGATTTGTAGTTCCAAGTTTGAAAATCATATTTTAAAGCAACATCTCATCATATTTCATTTTTAGAGGTTTAGGGTTTTGATAATTTCATGTCCAGATTTTGTTGTGTGGAATCACCATAAGATCACAACCAAGGAACATATTCTTGTGACTGTAATTATGTGATCCATAACTCTATTGGTCATGTGGCACAGTTGTGCTATAAAAAATACATGATGCATTCATGTGTGACCCAAGTTTAACGTGGCTATGTTGTGATAGAAATAGAGGCACTCATATAATGTAGTTAATTTGGGTTGTATAATGTAGGTGTCAATCATCATTGGGTGCATTCAGGTTGTCTCAAGTTTAACAAGTTACGATGTAATTATAGCATGATCCAAGAGTGATTACCTCTTGCTGCAATAAAGAGCCTATAACTCTAGTTGCTATGTAGAGTGGTTGTGTTATATCAATTATGTAGTGCATTCAAGCACAACCCATGTTTAATGGGATATTCTAGAGAGTGATCAAGATTTTCTAAACCTTATGAATGCTACTTAAAAGTGTATAGTTTAAACTACAAACCAAGTTTGTTACATACTTGAATGTAATCTTGGGTTACCACAAACTATAATAATGTGATCTGCTAATAACCATTATGGAAAGTATTAAAGCAAGACCCATGCTATATAGGATATATTTCCGTGATTAGGTTTGCATACCTTAATGATCAAATACAAGCTTCCCACACATTCTAGGATACAATCCAAGATCATACCACAACTTTGTCAAGACAACTAATTTTTTGACCCAAGATTTAAGGTTATTTTTTAATACCAAAAAAAGAATTGGTAAGAGCATGATTAGGGTGCAAACCCTAGGCCTCCGTAGAAACATAAACAATAACTCTAGTGGATTAGTGAGGTTGCAATACTAGAAAGATTGAGACAATGTAGCTAATAACAAAATCTTGCAATCTAAAGATTGTAGCCAATAACAAGCACACTATGTAGCTTAGTGACATTTGTAAATGCAATCTACGGTAAGAAGAATGACAGTCACTTGAGATGTGACAATCAAAAAGAGGCTGAGCAGTGACAAGATAATAAAGCTTAAACCTTGCATAGTAAAGTGGAGATTTTAACAGTGAGTTTCCTTACCCCCTGACCTTAAGGGTTTTTTGAATGCTTTTGGTAGTGTTAGACAAGGCAAATGCAATCAGGGAATGACTATCCAAATGAAGTAACAGTGGTAATCATAGGTTCAATGTTTCTTCTTAGCCATTAATATATAATGGAGGTAGTGGATTGCATGTTTGAGCAGTGTTTTGAGACTCATCAAAGATGGGAGAATAGTGAATAATACCTTGTGGACTGTGAAGTAGTGTCAATAAGGTTGAAGGATCTTAAGATCTACAATACCATGAAACAATGAGTCCCCTGTAGTAAGTAGGCAGTCTATAGGGCATAGTTTGATTTTATAGAAGGATGCTCATGAAAGGAATCTTCAAGTGATAGTGAGTGAGCTATTTGAGATTGTAGCTAAGGGTGCAATACCCAGTCTTAAAGGAAGTTAGTAAAGCAGTAAATGTGCAAGAAAATCAAATCATACACAACAAACAATTCACAATATTATCTTGCATAATGCCTTGAGTTTGAAGACAAAAATATCATTGTATCTTGATGAAAGTGGTGACCTTAATGGTCAATCACTGGCAACCATGATTTTAAAACATGCTATTGTGCTTATGGAGGCAACATTTTAAGCAAGGCTGAGTGGTGGTTTGGAACAATGGCAGGTATGAAGGACTTGCTTTATATGCATAATATGCAGTCTAGCTTAAGACAACGTTCTTAGAAGAGATTGAAGGTGGATTATGGAACTCAAGGGTTACCATGAAAATGATTAAAGCAAAGACTAAGATCTATTTAAAAGCCATGGTCATGAAGATATTAAAGATGTCACATGTAAAACCCTAGTAATTGGAGTAATGAATACAATGCCAAAGAGGATAGTGTTGGGGCATATTAGGAGATCTCCACATTATCTAATTATAGGGAAATACATAATTTATTTATTTTTTTAATTAAAAGAAATCATTCTAAACCCTATATAGGATACATTGATACTTCAAAAGCCTCTGAAGGAATTTGAGGTTATGCAAATATATGTCAAGTAAATACCTAGATTACAAATAGTAGCGGGAACAATGGAAGATTTGTTGAGCAGAGCAGGAATGAGATAAGAAGCAATGAATCCTATGCCTCCTTTCATGCACATCTCCTCACCATTCTCTTTCATTCTTTACTGAAACACTTCTCCATTTTGGCAGTCTATGCTTGAAAATAATGTTTTGACGAAGGTTTTGGAGTATGTTTATTAAAATGAAAACTCCATTCTGGTGGGCTACACCTGAAAATAAGATTTTGACAAAAGTTTTAGGGTTTGTTTATCAAATTTTTAGAGTATTTTGGTGGGCTATATTCTTGATTCCTTAAATGATTTATTCAAATGGATTGTGACTAAATACATGACTAACTATTTAGTCATTTTTGTTTGTGTGCCTAAATAATTTTTAATCAACAACCAAACTAGTAATTTATTTACTCATTTACAGCTGAGTTGCAAAAAATGAGCATAATTTAGTCATTTTTAGTTGTTGTGACTAAAAGTTTTAGTCACCTAGTCATTTATTTGCCAAATTCTACTAGTGTGTGCTTCCTTATATGATTAGGGCTCTCTCAATGTTGAGGGCCCCTAGGGATAAGCTCGTCATAAAAAGTGACACATTGCATCTTTAACTAAAAGGATAAATTTGTATTGACATTAGCAATGATGATTCTGACTTGTTGCTCCTTAGGAATGGGTCATTTGCTCTTACTAGCTCACTACCTCCATCATTGTAGGAAGTTTGCGATCAAGTTCAATATTCTAATTTTAGGAGTCTAATGGCTAGAAATCATAGTAAAATCAGAATTTAATAAGTTTTGGAATTAGCATTTTAAAGTGTTTTTTAGGGTCATTAACTTCAGACTATCTTCTCTTTTGTAGGGGTGGTTGCATGCCAAAAATTTTTGGTGTAAAATATCAGAATTATTAGATTTTGTTACCTATCTATGAATAAAAATTAATGGAGTGTGAGTTTGATATTTTTTGAAGATCTAAATAGTCAAGCTTGGTAAAGAAAAATCATGTCAGAAAATATTAGTCTAGAAAAAAATGAAGAGACACTTGATAGATTGTGGGCTAGATTGAAAAGAAAGGGTGATGAGAAATGTTATTGTCCTTGCAATAATTGTAAGGGCTTAAAGATGAGATGACTTTTAATCACAACAACTGAGAAACATTGTAGGTAGCATGGTCACATTGAAGGGGGGCATGATTATCATCCATTGGTAAGTTGTTCATTATATGTGTTTATATTGATTGAATTTGCAAATGTTTATATCGTTTTAACATTATATATATATATATAATAACTTGATCATGATCATGGTTTATTTGTGTCTATCATTATTATAAAGGTGGGGCACCCTAGGGAAGATGATATGGATTATCACGGCCCAAAGAATGTGGTTTTGGAAGCGGATGAACATGGAGCTGTGAATATCAAAGATGAAGTTAATGATCCTATAGAAGAAGATGATCATGTGCCAGAAAACACAATTGAAGATGATGGTACAAATACATTGATCCATGACACATTTAGTGGCAGAGTTGATCATGATGATCAAGATGAATTTGATGATGTTCATGATTTACCAGTACTTGAGAAGGCATACGAGCCCCTTTATGAAGGCTCCCAAACAACTCTTCTCTCTGTTGTATTGTTGTTGTTGAACTTGAAGGTTATGAATTGTTTATCAAACATAGAAATCTCATGGATGTTAAGGTATGCCATATATGTCATCTTTTTTCATCTATTTTAATTGTTGTTAGTTCATCACTAGTAAATAAATGATGAAATATGTACCATTAATATTCTTTATATTAACAAATTATTTTTTGTTATAGATTGATTGGTGAATTTTTGTTACCACCATCAAATATTTTACCTCGCTTATACCGAGATTTATCTGGCATTATGAAAGATATCGAAATGGAGTATCAAGCAATAGATGCATGTCCCAATGATCATATTATATATCATAAACAACATTAATTTGCAACAAAATGCCCAGAATGTCATATCAATAGATATCAAACAGATCAACTAACAAAAAAGGTGCCTCGCAAGGTTCTTCGTTATATTCCCATTATTCCACGTATGCAACGATTATTTAGGTGCGAAAGCTTAGCGCAATTTATGGATTACCATGCACGGAATAGAAGTTGAGATGACATTTTTTGAATGCCTGCAGATGGTTCTTCATTTAGGGACATGGAGGAAAAATGACCACACTTTAAAGAAGAACCTCATAATCTTAGGCTTTCATTGGGAGTGGATGGTGTCAATCCATTTGAAGAGTTGAG
The DNA here is from genome assembly GCA_007258455.2 of Sequoia sempervirens. Classification (NCBI taxonomy): domain Eukaryota; kingdom Viridiplantae; phylum Streptophyta; class Pinopsida; order Cupressales; family Cupressaceae; genus Sequoia; species Sequoia sempervirens. The sequence goes on along the minus strand of VDFB02092727.1, from coordinate 4,784 downwards.
ATCTATTTACTCGTGTGGCCTATTTTTGTTATCAACAATAACATTCCTCCATGGATGTCAATAAAGAGGGAGCACATAATGTTGTCAATGATTGTTCTAGGTATTTGTTTACATCAATTTTCTTTAACGTAGTAGCATCTCATTTGTCTTATTTGTTGCATAATCACTTATATTTTTTTCATTCAATAGTCATGTACATTAATTTATAAATATTGCAGTAAAATGGTTATAATAATTATGTAATGTTTATGTTCATTCAACTAGGCAAGTACCAAGTTAAAGATATGAATGTATATATTGAGCCTCTTATCGACGAGTTACTAAAGTTATGGAATGGCGTCACTATGTATGACATCTCTAGACCAATAGGAAAAAGACAATTTCAATTCCATGCAATGCTTGTATGGACAATTCATGATGCCCCAGGGCTAACACATTTTTGTGGTATGTTATAACGTTCAACTGCACTTTAACAATATTTAATTTGATGAAGTAGATATCATGAATGTTTTATCATGCATGTTTTTAAAATAATCTATTCATTATATATAATTATAAAAATTGACATATTTAATCCAATTATATATGATCTTGCAGGTCTCCAAACAAAGGGGAAATTTGCATGTCCAATTTGTGGTCCAAAGATGAAATCTCATTGTTCAAAAAGTTTAGGAAAGAAGGTGTTTGATGAGTATAGGCACTTCCTCTATAGAAATCATAAGTATCGAACTACTAAAAAACATTTTTTCAATGGGAAAAAAGAGACTACATCAAAACCATGAAGAATGACACCTCGCCTATGGAAGTTGGAATATAATAGAATTAATCGTCAAGGTTATACATCAGATCAAATTGTTTATCTATCATATATGATATGTTTTGAATTTATATTTCTATATTGTGTTGTGTTTACTCATGTTGTAATTGACAATGATTGTCGTTGTTAATTTGTTTAACTTATATGCTTCATGAAGGTCGTCAAGGCATTAATGGCCGGCTTCCACAGGGACTTAAAAGTTATCCCAGACAATTTAGTAGGTTGCCCTACTATGAGCAGCTACAAACTGTGCATTTGTTTGATACAATGCATATTGGAAAGAATATAACAGAAACGTTATGGAAAATATTGGATGGAAGGCATGACAAAGAAAAAATTGTCAAAATTTGTAGTGACATTTAAGAAGCCAATCAGTAAATGTAAAAATTCCCCCATTCAATTAAATAGCCATGGAGACAAAATTAATATAAGCCCTTCCTTGGTTATTAACAGAGCATCAAAGCAATGCTATAAACGGTCATATGAAGTTCAATGCATGATCGTTAAAAACCATGTCATATAATAAACAAAGAAAGGTGTGAACTTTGGGTCAAGGATGAAAAAACATGATCAGCATAACAATCTTCATTAAGGTAATTATTCTAGCATATTATACACTTGTATAATGCATGTAATTTTAGTGCATACAGTTTACTACTTTTGGAAAAAATAAGGAAAAATATCATTTTATAATTGTTGCAAAGACGTCAACTCTATCTCTCCCAAGTAATAAACTCTGACAACAATGTCAAGCAAGTTATATATGACTCAAAATACATGAGGTAAGCAGCAATATTTGTTCAATTTATATACACCTTATAATTTCTATTTGTTTTATCGAGAAGGAATATACAATATATTTTTGTTAACTGACAATATATTTTAAGTGCCTTGAATCACTTGTAGATGGCTATCATCTAAAGAAATCCATAAAGAAGATATAAATTATTGGAAGAGAAAAATTTCTCGTCTAATGTGTGAAATGGAAAAGTGTCTACCTTCAACATTTTTCAATGCACAAGAACACTACCTCATACACCAAGTTGAGGAGATTGAATTGTGTGGACCTGTACACACAAGGTCAATGTGGATGGTTGAGAGGCACTTGAAATTTTTGAAGGCTTTGGTTAGACAAAGAGCACATCCTGAGGGTGGTTCTATGGTGGAGGGATATATGGTATACCGGACCATGGTGTATATTAGTGAATATCTTCCCAGCTCTTGTAAACAAAGATCCATGTAGATCACATTTGGGATCACAACCCATTAACAAATCCAAAGGGGAGCACCCGATGGGGAAAGCAAACATAAGCGGAGAGGCAACCAAGGGTGATGGTCGCGGAGATTAATTGGAATACATTTTATATATGATTTTAGTATATTGTACTCTCTATTTAATTTTAAATCTCAATATACATCAATTACAAACTAAGGTCATATAATTTGGTATTTAACTAATTATAGTAATATTTCGTAATTTCAAATTTTTGATACGTACCGGGCCTTTATATGCATTTAAATTACCGTACGCCAAACAATTCCTTGATTAGATGATGGTATGGATTGAATGGATGTCAAAATTTGGTTGTGCATTAACATGGAAGTGGCTTCATTGGTTAAAGAAGCTCATTGTAATGGAGATTCCAATGTTACACAAAGGGAAATTGATTTAGCATATGGTTTAAGAGATAAACAGGTACGTATAAATATATTAATCACCCATATTATTTAATTATTTTCAATTATATTGGTGTATATATATGTTGAGATTGCTTTCTTTGCATACATTTAGCCAAGAATAAATATGTTTATCAAATAACAATATTGCAATAATTTTTACATGTTTGACATATTGTAGGTGAAACACCACAAGGCTATGTGGTGCAATGGTCATAAATTTTGAATCAAAATGTTGGATGACATGAAGAAAACTTGTGATTATGGTATAATTGCAGTCTTTTAGGTGACTAATGTTTCATCTAGAAGCGACATACATCCAGAAGTCTTAGAAAATCGATACTATGGGATTTTGGATGATATACTTGAGTGTGACTTTAAGTCCTTCAGATTAATAATGTTTGTCATCCTATGGTACAGACTATGATTGAATGAAAATGATACTGAAAGAACTGTTATTGAACATGATAATGGATTTACCATGGTTAATACAAGGTTGATCGAGTGAGTTGGAAATGAGCCCTATGTTCTTCCAAGCCAATGTGAGCAGGTATTTTACTCAGAGGTTCCAAGTAAACTGGGTTGGTCATTTGTTGTTAGACATGATCCAAGAGGAAGGCCGATAAAGTATAATGTGGTGGAAGAAGAAGATACTGAAGAACTATAAGATGATGTAGATGATGATCAAGATCAATAGTTAGTTGATGATGTCCCTAACGAAGATGTCGAAGAGGAGGAACTAGATCATGATGATGTAGGAGTTAATGTTCATGAAGACGATATCCATGTGGATGATGGCATTATCAAAACTGATATCGATGATGATGATGATATGACCAATCCTTACAATGTAGAATCTAGATCGGATGATACAGACAAAGAGTTCGATGAAGAAGAAGATCATTGACATCGAAATGCATGAGTTATGCGATTATATTTTCTATTTGATATTAATTTCTTGGTAGAATTATATTGACTTATGTGGTTACATAATTAATTCATGATGTTTTTAATTATTATGCCATTACATAATTAATTTAATGATGTACTTTTTAATGTTTGAAAGGTCAAAAAATTAAAAGATTTCAATAGTGATGTTAACAACCTTGAAATTAGTGTGTTTTATGTTTCATTTGATCATAAAAGATTAAAAATTCAATTGTAGAGGTGGTTGTTGAGCGGTTGATGTGTAAAGTCCTTTAAAAGGCATAAATTAATCATTGTAATGGTTGTTGATGGTTGAGGATTAAAATACAAGCTCTTGACATGAGAAAATCTGTGTTTTTCTTCAAAATTTCTTTTTTTTTGTTATGTAGCACTGTACGGTCACATGCAGCCATATTTTGATGTGAAATCAATTCCAAGTTGTGAATATATGTGTTAGCTTTGATTTGAATCTGATTTGAGGGCTTAAGGCATTGATTTGAGTTAGAAAGCTTCATTTCTTTGCATACAGCCTGGTTACCCTATTTTTGAGGGTTTATAGTCCAAACATGATATAAAGGGGCTCTTACAATTTTTGTGATTACTGTAGCTTGTGTAAGAGGCCCCATGGATAATGTTGTAATTGTAGGATGCATGAATAGGGTGTAGGATGAGAAATAAAGAAGGTATATCCGGTCCCTCAAGAGTTTTGTGAAGAAAAGCATGTGAATGAGAGGTACTCTCTCGCCCGGCGCTTCTGTTTGTTCCTTCATTTTCTATAAGAAGGATTCCCCAAGGCCATAAGTACAAGCTAGCAAGTTAGGATATTTTGGTCAATTCTAGGTAGAGTTGCAGAGCAAATTGTAAAGTTTGAGAAGTTTTAAGGAAAATGCAATTTAGGTTTTGAGTCATTCTATAGTAGGTTTTGAATTCATGGGGATTTGATGTTTTATGACAAAGATCGGAATTTGAATTGAAAATGATTAATTCAAACTCATGTCTCTCCACGTACATGCATATCCTCAATTTTGGAATAAGATAATCAAGGGTTGTCTCTATTCATCTCACTCTTGCGGGTGTGTAAGATTTCTCTGCTTTTGGCTTTAATTCAAGGAATTAATTAAAATTCTTGAATGGGATTGTAGGTGGATATGTTCCTCGGTGATAAGGATTTGATAAGTAGTATTGGGTTAGAATACATGTTGATGAAAGTGTAAAGAAATGTTCTCAAAGATCTTATATGTTATGTGTTAAATCTGTCATAAACCCTTAGATGTTTATGAATTTGACTCCCTCAATGGATATATGGCACTGATGTAAGTTGTACTAATTTGTATGGTTCAGGATTTTGTTTGTCTTTACCTAG
>VDFB02092726.1:0-22726 GCA_007258455.2 Sequoia sempervirens | reverse complement strand
CCAAATCTCTTTTGCTGATTTGCAACACATGACCTTCGTGAATTCAGAATCTATTAGGCTGCAAAGAATAGCATGCTTGGCTTTGGCATTGTTCTCACTTCTCTTTTTTCCTGGCTTGATCCATTGGAAGGGTTGTTGGAGGTGTATACCCATCAACAACAGATTGCCACACATCAAATCCAAGCACATTCAAATATGCTTCCATCTTGATACTCCAAAATGCATAATTAGTCCCATCAAAGATGGGTGCTTTCACTATATTGTTATGATCTGCCATAAGTGCTCTTAAGGATCTACTTCAAGCGGTTAGGCTTTCAAGAAGGACCTTGCTCTAATACCAATTGAAGAGCACAAAAGATTTACTGAGAGGGGGGGGTGAATCAGTAAATCAAACCAAACTTTCAATTCTCAATCTTTTCAAACTTATTACAATCAACTTTTGATATGACTCAATGAAATCAAGTTGATACCACTTTATTGAAAATGATTAAATGACTTTTTACAAATGAAAGTAGGCACCAAACTACTTGATTTACAAATGAGATGATTTTGTAGGCTGCAACCTACAAGGAACACCAACTCCTTTACAATTTTAGTAGGCACCAACCTACAAGGAGCACCAACCCCTAATGCAAGGCACTAACCATTACTTGATGGATGAAGGATAAATGACTTCAATCAGATCTGCACTCTCCCAATCTTCCAATCTGTCTTTGTGATGAAAAATCTCACACTCAGCCCACACAAGAAGATGGGTTTCTGATTTGAACCACCTAAAACTTCACAACCACAACTTGGACTTGATTTTGAAAAAGAATATATATACCTTAACAAAAGGATGCAACTCTTGACTGAAAAATCTTGTCTCTTCAAATCTTATCCGCACCTCTTAGAATAATTTATTTGTTACTTTTATTTGATCTCCTAAAGATGTTGAACTCATTCGCACCCTTCTGAAACAGATCATTTAAATTGTGACATTTCAGAACAATTCGTTTTCCTTCTTTAACCAATTTGTTTAAGTCTGAAATATAAAAGACATGCTCTTTCAAAAAAATCATTCATTATCTTCTTGAGTCACACCATTCTTTTAAAGAGGTGTGTCTCATGATGAACAGATCTGACGTGTCTTTTTCTTCGCACCAATTTTCTTTTAGAGTCGTGACTTTTGATAAACACGTTATGAACAGGCGCGCCAATACTTCTTGAAGATAATATGTAATTCATTAAAATTATCTTTAATAGCCGTTTTAACTTCTTTAATGATACAGAAGTTAATCACTATTTACTCTCTCGATGCTTCACATAGTCGGACATAAACAAGAAATTGATATTCAATTTAATCGACTATCTTAAACATATTTTTGACCCATATTTTAATCACCTAAGAAACATGAAGTCCTCCAACATGTCAATCAGAAAGTCGATATCTCCAGCTTAGATCCAGATATCTCCAGCTTAGATCCAAATGCGATTACATTAATTAATCCGCATATGCCTCTTAAAAGATATAATAATTGAACTTGGATGTCTTGTATAAGCTTCTTTCAAACATATTTTTTTGATCAAGTATCGGTCATTCAAACAGATACATATTATATATCTAAGTTCTTCAAATTTCAAATATCTCTGTCTGTAGCTGCAAGTTCGATCTGTAGCAGCCTTTTCTCTTGTTCTGAGAGAATCGAGTTCATGGAGATTTAAAGTTTTCTTGATAAGATTCAATCTTATATCGAGTTCATCAAAGTTTGAAAGTCTTCTTGATCAGATTTAATTTTCATCAAACTTAGTCTTCTTGATCAGATTTAATTTTCATCAAACTTATATATCTTTAATGGTCTCATTAGGCTCTTTGTTTTGACATCAATGACAATTTCTTCTAACACATCTTATAATAATTATAATATTGTCTTCTGACAATTATAATTATAATGGTATCAAATCGTTAATATTTTAAAGTATACCTTTGCTATCTTAGTGTCCAATTTCGGGGACATGGCATTCTATATAAACTCACTATCTAGCTTGTAATTTTCATCTTGGAAGCTCTTAATGCAATTATGTCATCATGACATTGCATATCTCTTGGAGTTGCTGGTTTGCATTGTTTATGTTTTACCAATTTATGTATCTTTGATTTTCTCTTAAAAAGTTCCTTGGGTTATTCAATCTATTTCAGATTTATAATAGAGTTCAAATTTATTGATCCGTTAGATGAGATTGCTTCTTCACTTACAAACTAGTTCTTGAAATCTATGATGTATTTTTGGCCTTTATTTTCAATAGACAACAAGTTCTTCTAGCCATGGTTGACCTCGATGGCTATCAAGGAACCTTGTAGGCCTTCTTCTTTAGAGAAATGAATACAACATTCAAAATGAAAGGTTGGGTGCCAATGATTACCTTTTAGGCCATGAGTACTCCAAACACCTTTATGGCATATTGATCTATTCCTCCCAATCCACAAGTTGATGGTCAAATCATCGGTTTCTCAAAATTTCTCCAAGTTTCCTGTAGAAGCACATTAACATCCAAACCACCATCAACAATGGTATTGGTGAGTGTGCTTCCTACTATCTCTATGTGTACCACTCTTAGCCATTGGGCTAGGTCTATTACCAACAAAGGAGGCTCTATAATTAGTTCCCTTTGTTTTATGTGGTTTTCCTCCCTTGATGTTGCATCATCAAACATATGTAGTATATTATGCAACAAATCCATTACCTATATAGGTACTATGGTTTGCAACACTTGCCCTAAAATAGCTTTGTGCAAACTATGTATACTTCTTGTTGTTTCCTTTGCTTGGGATTGTCACCTTTCTTTGGTCATTTGCTTCTCAATTTCAACACTTGTTTTATCCAGCCTTTGCTCCTCTATTGATGGACCATGGATCCATGTAATCTACCCTTCTTGTGAAATCTTGTTACTACAATTAATTTTTCCTCATCAACTATGGCAATCACACTGATGTTGGATTGCTTCAACCAATCACCTTCTCTATGATAATAAGGTAGGGGAATCTTTTGTGAAATAGCCCCATTGATTGTACTTCTGACACTATATAGGTGATCAGCCTTGGCCATCGTACTCTACTCATCTTATGGTCCCACCCACATTCTACAGTCCATTGTCTCCTTAGTTCCGATATCCACTAGGTGATATGCTTATAGACGTGTTTGGAGACGTGTTCACTAATGATGCCTTTTCTTGAGTAGAGTGCTTAGGTGGTCTTATTTTTTTGATTGTATGGGCAATCCATAATTGAATAGCCCACAACTTGCCAAATCTCATAAAACTCCGTCTTGAAATGACTTGTTTTGGTGTGAGCATTGATTTTATATTAGGATTAAGGTGCCATTTACCTTGAAATCCTATTTATATTTTATGTATCTCCAACACTCTTGGAAAGTGCCCATGGATGTCTAGGGTGTAAATGGAAAATAATTTGTAATTAAGATTCCTTAAGAATATTTGCATTAGTTGTCATATGCATTCATGAAGGAGTTGGAGCACAACAATGGCAGTTACCATTGACTTTGGACTCACTCATTGCACTTTCCCAATTCTAAGCAGTAGGATTGAGGAGTGGAGAATCTTGTTTAATGGATGGATCCCACATGACTTGGTCACTACAAAATGGAGTGTTATACTTAAGGATGTGCGCAATCAAGAACTATGGAAGCAAAAATGCCTTTACAATTATGTTTACTATTTAGGGGGGCAATCAAATGGGCCTATGTGATGTCCAAGTCACTTATCAATTGATTATTCTCGAAAGATGCTTTCCAAGGTCGGCACGGAGCTTTTTGCATAATACCATGGTTATCGTATCCATTATTTTGGTAAATCATTTATGGTTTTGTCCTCTCTCTATGCATACAAAGCTTGCAATCTGTAATACCCCTCCTCTTACTGTTTGGATTTATTATTTTTCTATGCGTTCGTTTGCTACTTGTGATTATGATGGTACTGTTAGTATGTGATTTGGTTAGTTAGACGTTAGATGATGATGTTATTTCATTATGGACATGATTATTTCTTATGACACTATGGTTGGTTATATTAGTTGATTTTCAGAATTATGATATGATGCAGTGATTTAATTTAATATGTTATGTGATGATTGTTAGTTAGAAATGTTAATGTATTGGTTATATTATAATTGTTAGAATAGGTGTGATGAAGGACAATATAGCATCACTCGTTCGCGAGTGCCCTGTTATGTTGCGATTCCTTCTCACAATGTAGTATTTTGATTTAATGCTCTGATGTTATATATATATGCATATGTACACAACTTCGTTTGTATGCAGGATTTGCAGGTACAAGTCTCGATTCCACCTGCTTCGGCAGGACAGGGCGAGCACTTATAGCCCAGCGGTTAAATGTTGAAACAGAGGTGACGATGAAGTCCTCCCGTTCCATGATGTCAGGTCGTCTCGTTGATTTGGTATTGTTCATTTTTGTAATTGTCGTCATTTGTGTTTTGTGTTATGTGTTTTGTCGTATTTTGATTAATTGGGTATTTTATAAGTTATGATTATTTAATTGATGTTGATATTTTATAAGTTGTGAATTTGTTAATTAAAGGTGGATAATAAGTGTGTATTCTAATGTTGGTTTATTTATATAAAAATATTTAAATGTTTTAATTAATTTTTTATAAAATCATAGATTGCAATTAAATAATAATTAAATATTAAATGTGACTTAGTTATTTTTAATCAATTATCTAGTGGTGGATAATTATGTGAATAATTTATTTAAACTAAATATGTAATGTGAGGTGCAAGAAAAGTTGCAAAAACTGAAATAAAAGCAATAAAACAAATAAAAGAATAAAAAGGATTGTGTGAGCCAATAGGAATAGAGATCAGGGAAAAAGCTAGCTTTTAAAGAATTGATTTTCTTTTAATTTTGATTTTTGGAGAGTTTTTGAGGAGAGGGCAATATATTTTTATTTAATTATGAATTTTTGTAACTTCTTCACACACAGAAGATCAGGGAGATAAAAGTTTGCTCAAGTCATTGTCTATGTACTTTTGATTCTGAAGAGATTAGTTTGAGATTTGTGTTATTATCTGAGGAGAGCTTTAGGAAGGAAATTTGTCTTCAATCTGTGGCTGGTGTGTTTTGGGGAGTTCGTTCTGGACTAAGAATTGGAATCGAGTTTGAGGGCATCAGAGTCAAGCAGGCATCTTCAGATTTGCATTGGACTCCAGGTTCCTCTCGTAGTCTTCTTCTCGTACCCTTTCGTTTATCTGTTTGCTTCAGAAAAGGAAAATATATTTTATTAAAATGAATTTTGTGAATATAGGAAAAACTACTGTTGAAAACTGAAAACTAGAGCAAGTTATTAGACTGGAAATAAAGAAAAAACATAGTTATTATACCGTCCAATTTTTTGTCAAAACAAGAACCTCGATCTTCTGAAACATTCAATTTGTAAAAAAATAGGATTGTAGAAAAGATGATTTAGTTATTGATGGAAATATAATTGAAGTTTTCTCAATATTTTGATCTATGAAGGATCTATGTGGTATTCTGTATTTTACACTCTGATTATAATATCTATGCAAGTTGAATATATACACATAATATATACATATATATATATTCTTTTATATATATATATATATATGTATATATTAATATATATGTATCTTTTATATTTCTTTTAACTCTGAGCGTCGGCCGTCGGCCGTACAACTGTCACATGAGTTCTTTTTAAATTTTGTTCCGAAATCAAATTGTTCATACTTCATGTAATTTCGTTTTGTTTATATCGAAATTTGTTTTTAAATAAATTTTTAAGAAAATAAAATTTAAGTTGTTTTGTTGCATTGAGGGAAGGGAGGGACGGCGCAGCCGTACCTCCGCACCCCTCTCCCTGCGCGCTGGCTGCGAGTACAGCAGTCACATTGACTGCTGTGCGCAGTCCTATGGACTGCGCCCAGCCATAGGGGCCCGCGCCTGTAACTTAATCTAAGTTTTTTTTTATATATATTAAAATTTGTTATAATTTAAATATATTTTGTTAAATTTTAAATAATATTAATATATATATATGCATATAAAAATAACGAAAGGTGATAAATAAAATATTATTGATTTTCGTGTAGTGGAATTTAATGTATTATTTAGATGTTATCTGATGCGTTTGTTATAAATTAAATAGTTGGTTGTAGGATTATATTTTTTGTGGTGTTCTTTATATTGATTCTTTATATACATTCGAGTGAATCGTTTCCTTTTAATTATGGAATCGTGAGGTCTTGATATTGTTTTCCTCTTCTTATGGTTGTAAAATTCACTCGTGATGTGGGAACCCTCTTGTCTTGTAACCCTAGTCCAGAGGCATGTTTAGTTTGGAGCTGGCTTTATCTTATTTATACCTTTGGTTTGAAGTTTAATGATTTATGCTTGGAAGGGTTGAACGTGTTTCTGTGATAGTTTGTTATGGGTTGTCGCGAGAAGAATATTACCTCGCGTTTGTGGATTCGAGTTCTATGTTTTATATGATTTAGTTCAACCCTTGCCGATTTAAGATATGTTAGGGGTCATAGGGAGAGTGGCTCTTCGTGGGCCCCGGCACCTCGGGTAAGAGGAAGTGCCAGGGGAACCCACGTAAGAGTAGTTAAACAAGTGATAACCTAAAAATAGAATTTAGGGGGATGGGTAGTAAAACATTAACATGATAATGATGAAGCCTCATCCACCTGTTAGTGCTAGCACAGACTAAAGGGGACCGAGAAGGCCGTGGTTGGCAAGGTCGTTGCCTTGTCATCACGAAAGGTTAACGACTCCGCATGAGTAACCCTATGGAGCGGCACCTTGAGATAGGCTGTCAAGAGAACCATAGATGGAAGCGGCACCTTAACTTGGTTGTCTGGAGAATCCATGTAGAGATGGAGGCGGCACCTTGTGATAGGTTGTCTGGAGAATTCATGTGAAACCATGCGATGACACTCTCCACTAGACATCCTTGTTGTTCTTGTTTCTTGTTGCCTCTGGATATCGTTATTTTTATGTTGTTCTGATTTTAGGGCTAGGGAATCCATTGGTGGGTGCCAGCGCCTCAGTTGGAGGAAGAGCCAGGGGATTCCATGAGAGTTATGTGATGACCCTCCCTACTTGACACCCGTCTGACTTGTTTCTTGTTGCTCATGGAATGGTGTATTGAATGGTTGATTCAGAGTTATTATGGAATCGTATTCTTTTTATTGGTTCTGATTTATTTGGAAATGTATTTTGGGTGTTGGTTCAGTTCTTCTGGATGTTATCTCTTTATGATGTTTCTTTGAACTCTTGTGATATTGTTTCATGATTGTTAACTGGTGGTGCTTCATGTTATTGTGATGAGTTTCTTAAGTTTTAACTTGTTATGTGATTTGTGAATGTTGTTGGTTGTTCATTGTGTACTTTGAGTTGTACTTGTTTAGTATCATGTTGTTGTTGAGTCGGTTGACATTCATGGTCGGGTTCACTTCCTCGCCACCTCTGAGCACGGGGGCTGAGTTACTTGTAATTCACCTGGTTGGGTGGAACGTGCTCCACACCCGTTGGGTTCCCCATCAGCGTCCTGTCTTTGCAGCATTTCCGGTTGGAGTTGTACCAGTGATCATTTGTACTTGATATTTCGTTATACTTGTATCAATCCCCATGTTGGGAATTCAATGTAATTCATTTATCAAAGAAAATTGTAATGTAATATTATAACAATGATGTAATAGTTAGGATCATTTGTAACTCTATTAAGAGATTTATCATGGATGTATTATGTGATGTATAGTGTTCTCGCATCACGGATTTTGGATGTATCATTGTTTATGGTTATTTAATTTAAATGGTTATGTTATAATCTTTATCTTTATTTCTGTTTAGTTGTTGCGATGTAATCTCACGTGCCCCAGAGAACCAAGTGTGTTAATGCTATGTGATATGCTATGTGGTTATGGTTTAATGTTATTGCATGTTTAATTTAATTGTTTTTTTTTTTTTTTTTAAATTTTGCATTGTGTGTGTTCTCTGGGGTTTGCACGACGGGCGTTACACAATCACCAAACTCATGATTTTAAAAGGATTTTCAATGCTCCCAAGGCGCATTTAAACTCAAATTCGATTGGCGATTTATTCAATTTGACTCCATGTCTACCATGTATGCAAAATTCAACAACACACTTCCCCTAATCTTACAAATGGATGACTAGTAGGCAAAGGATTTAATGAGGGTGTGACTTACAGGATGGATCTTCAATCTCCATGGTTATTCTTGTGGACTTCAAAGTACAAAGAAGCCTCCACATGAGACTGGTCCATGCCTATAAAACTTGAAATGACCCACAAATAAAAAGTCTTTCAAGATTCCTTGTGAAACAAGACTTCTTTTTTAAAAAAAAAAAAGACTAAGTAGAATTTGTATATGGTGGAGCAAAATTTGTAGCATAAGCTGGATCTTCCATGAATTGTAAGCATAGAGATCATATTTGGACTAGTATTCATCATAAACATACTCAAATCAAGCTTAATGAATGCTGTTTGTGAATGCAATGGTTATTGTTTGTGTATGTATTATAGTAATGGTTTCCTTTCTTGTAGTCACTTGAAAATATGGTCATGAAATGTACGTTTCCTTAGAATCTTGCATGGGACATGCCATGTGTTGAGGTAAAAATGGCAATGGCATACACTGTAACTGATGTGTTTGCTGAGATTACTCCCATATGACAATGCTTATTCTTGTCGATAATGGATTTCTTCTTTTCTCTATTTCTCCTTTTTCTTATCCCTTCCTTCTCTTTATCTCTATCTCTTTCCTTTTCTTTTCCAGCTAGTTAGAGTAGGATTAGATTAGGGTATACTTCAACCTAAGCTTCCCAAACTCTGCATCCAGCTGCACTTGAAACATCACCAGGCCTTTTTTATAACAGCAGCATCTCATTTGACATTGAATAATTCTTGTAAACCCAAGACCTAGCAACCCTAAGACCTTGGGGAGATTGCAAAATCTCCTTTCAAGAGAATAATCATACCCTTTGATTCTTAAGTGTTGCATTGCATGTCTTTTTGCAATCCAACAGGAACCCCCTATGCAAATAAATTTTAATTAGGCCCTTCGTAGTCTACTAACAATGTCTAACATTCCTCATACATATTCATTTGTTATTTATCCAAATATCCATTTACAATAGGAGTCTACTGTAAAGACCAAAAAGGTCAGATGACCCTAACCAAGGCGTTTTTCATTGATTTAAACATACAACTGAGTGAAACACGTAAGCAAGATTTTGAAGAAAACAAAGACCTAGATTAATTACTTATAAAAAATTACAGCCTTGGGCAGCATTAACTTGCAAGGAAGATTATCTCACAACAAATGACAACTAAGAAAAACATCATTTTCATTTAAGATTTTATTTTTATGGCAATTTATTTTTATCTTTAAAATGCAAAGCACAATTTTTGAAATAGTATCATAATTCCAAAAATGGCATCCTCATGCTCATCATTGGACCCATAAAAGTCACTTAGAAACCATGCTTTTTGATCATTTAGAGGCATTCATATATTCTAATTATTGCATTTTCATTTTAGCAACAATTTTCACCAACTACATTTCAAACTCAGTTTCTACGTACAAGACCAATACAAGAACCATTCACAGGAATTACAATAAAAAACACTGTAATTACAAAATGAAGACAAAATTTCATATCACAATATGCCTCTTCACTATCTCATTATAGAAACAATTCACAGGATATTTTTCAATTATGTTTAGCAATCATATTTGCTCTTTTCTTATCTTAAAAGTACAACGTAAACTAGGACCCTAACAATTTATTATAACCACAACTTACCATGTATAACCTTACAAGACACAATTAATGTAAGCAAGAAGCTAAGATGATCTGCTATCTTTATGCAGCCTCTGCCAAATGCTCTCTGTAACACTTGAATAATGCGTAACATTATACTTACATCAAGCTTGCTATCTGCAATGAACCAATAAAAATCGTCAAAGTGACATGATTAATTAATTCTATATAAGTTCATAAATGTAAGAAGAAAATAGACAGGAAAGAAAAAAATACATATTGCCAAACCAATATGCAATGACATTTCATATATTGAATATAAATGCAAAAACCAAATAGAAAGAAAGACTGAATTTTGTAAGCATGATGGCCCTTTAAACATATTGCCAAACCCACATACAATAGCACGTGGCATATCAATAACAATAACTTACAAGACAGGCAGACAATCTCAAAGGAACAATGCCTCCAAACAAAACTGGTCATCTAAAAAATTATGTAGCAAAACTGTACATGTCCAAGGAACGTAGCCAGTGGCAAAGGGGAATTGCTATCTCAAAAGTGATCCAGGTTCAAAATAGTTCATACACATGCTAAAGTGATACAAGTTGAAATGTTGAATCATTTAAGTACCCTCACAAAATCAAAACTGTTTATTTGAAATTTAAATAGAAAATAAGCAAATGTAAATGTTCTTGAAGATGTGCTTATCTATTGATATTTAACATTAGATTATGTGAAATTGTGAATAATCCAATTCAACATAAATATCAAGGCATCACTAATTAACATGTTTATGCACAATTGTAAGTGATATGCATAAACAAAGAATTAATGTCTCTAATCATTACTTTAGATTCAGTGGTCTAAACATCCAATAACAGAAATGTATAGACATATAACCAAGACCTCACAAACAATAGTTACCAGGGATACTGATGTACCCAAATATTCAATATGTTACAAATAGAAATATCCCTAAAGTAGAGTTGTGCCATATAATAATCCGTATGAATTGAATCATTTAAGGCTATGTTCCACCATGAGACTAAACTCAACATACTAATCCGCATGTTGCCTATACATTAAAATGAACCCCTCTATATATAATATTTCTTCTATTTACTAGGGTTATGGTAAACACTTAACCCAACATTACACCTTTGACCAACTAATTACCAAATATAGCATTATTCCATAAGTTATGCAATAACCAAGGGTTATATTCTCCACCAATTGATTACCTCAACACCTCATATGGATCATACTATCATGTCTATGTGCATAACCGAAAAATATAAATGGTTAGGAACGCTAAGTAGTACTATGGCTTAACTGAATTTGAGCTGAAGTAGTACTAGGTGGTGACCTCCCCGGCAAGTCATAGTACTTCACCCTTATGAGCATCACCTAGATAAGAGTGCTAAGTGGACCATTCATGGTCATGAGAGATGGAAATCCTTCTCTTGTAAACTCCCATCTCTCTTTGGTGAAGGTTCAAAAGACTAGAATTTTCCCTCAATAATGATAGCAAGCCATTTGTTCTCTTCGAGATGATCCCTCTATTCCTATCACTTCTGCACTTGGCAACACTAATCTCAACAAGTAATGGTATGTTTCTAAAGGTCACTAACAACTCTTTGATTCATATGTTTATGTTGATTTTCACTTCATCCTTTAGGTCAAGCTTGATCTATCTCTGATCGAAGATTCAACAACTTATTTAGCCGGTGTGCTAATCTACTCCTATAGTGGTTATTTGTTGGAACCAGCTTCCTACTAGCTCCACTTTCTATTATTTCCTATACTAAAGAAGTAGCCCAACTATTAACATATAATAATGATGCAATAAAGTGTATTTGCACTTATATGCATTTGGGTAGTTCAGTGTAAGTTATTAAATTGAGTTGTTGCAACACTTAATGAGCTCGTTGTATTGTGCTTAAAGATGGCAGGTGTACCATTAAATGTGGTTGATGTAATACTGGTTTATAATTCTATATAATACTACTCTTTGTAAAGTAAGCCATTCTAGCTGGTTTCTGTCATCTCATTTCTTTGCATATACTAACATCAACCACCTTAAGGATTTAGACTCCCTCATTCATGATCTCAACACACTTCAGTTTCCTTTTGAAGATTTTCTCTTCACTTTTGATGTTTAAAGTCTTTATCACAGCATCCCCACTAATGTGGATCATCAAGCTCTCAAATGTTTCATCCATGATGTTTTCTCTCTTGGCAAGGTGAATTACATTATTAGCATTGCAAACATGGCTCTTAAGGAATGTTACTTAGAATTTAATGGTGAAACATGCAAGGAGAAGGGCAGCCAGGGGTAGTAACCTTGTTGTTGCTTACACTACTTCTTCCTTTGTTTCAATGAATGGCAAGTTTTAGGTGACCTTAATATTTATCAGTGGCTCTTCTACAAATGTTTTATAGATGAAGCCTTTATTATTTGGCATGGTTCTAATAGTTTGTAGCTCTTCTTTGAATCTTACTCTTCTGTCAATCCAAAGATCAAGATTATGTGTGTTTCAGTTTCTGAGACTAACTATTCGACATAGCCTTCTATAAGGGTTCAGATTTTTTCTCTTTGGGACATTTTGATACCAATTGTTACTAGAAACCTATAATACTGAAATCACAGAGTTTGTGGATAAAGTTCAGCTTGCAATAAAAGAAAACAAAACATTGTCTCCTAAATCGCCAAATCCTTCAAATATGTCAAGTTCATATGTGGAGTTAAAAGTTGATGATTTAGAATAGTTATTTATGCTTATTTTCCATTTCTTGACAATGTTTATTTTTGAGTAAAAGATGAGAGCCTATTTTAGGATAATTATATTTCATTAACTATTTTATAATTAGTTTTCCTAAAAGTAGTTTCATTTTCTCTTTCCCATAAATAGGGATAAGATAGCATTTAAGAGATGCTTTTATGGGAATATTTTATTATTATTTAATCCACAAAAGCTGCATATTGAGAGCTTATGAATAAGCACTTTGAACACATAATTTGTAATGAGAGTTGATGTCAGACTTATGTTGTAGACATATTCATTTCAAATTTGAAGTTGAATCATTGTGTCGTGAATATTGTGATGCAAGAGCATGTCAAGGTGTAAGAGCAATATTTGCATCAACCAAAAATATTTTGCTTTCACTTTGTTGTTTGTTTGCAAGTTTCCAGCCATCAGTTAGCCACTACAAATCTTACCCTATTTCATTGCAATCTCATGTCTCACCTCACGGTTTGGAAAAAATGTTCTACAATAATCCTTCAACATCATATTCACTTTTTAAAAGATTATGATCACCACCAAGGTGTAACTTAGTTTCTGAAGCTTACCGGGCTTGACAACTAATACTCAATGACACTATTCAAGGCTTGCGGCAGCAAAGGAACACATCACATAATACATTGGACCCAAGAGTGCCTTTGGTATTCATCACACTAAGTTTTACATCACTCCATTTTATAATGCTAAGCAAAAAACTCAAGCATGACCAATTTTATAATGCTAGAGGTACTAAGTTGAGATCTAAAATGAATTGATTAAAGTTGAGGGAAAGGCATCTAGGTATTTCTTTGAATTTTAGAAATTCAAGCATAGTTAGGAAAAAGTTCATACAATTGATATTGGTGGTGTCCTTGTTGAAGATTCAAAAACAAGGAAAGCTTTCCCAAAGAAAGACAATAACTTCTTGATATGTTTTCTCAAATCAATCTTAATATTTTATAATGTTTCACTCTATGTTGCATGGAAACATATCTCGACCAGTTCATCCAATGTTTGTGTCCTCTCATTCATGTCCCCTAGTCCCCATTGCTATCTTGTCTTTTTGTCAAATGTCATTCCCAAGACTTTGAGGTACCTTCTAAGCATCCCAAGACAAGTGAGGTGGAATTGACATGTCCTGGAAAGGAAACGAGAAGCATTTTTGGTATAGAATGAAGCATTAGCTTAACCTTGTTGACCCCATGGACAAAGGGAAATGTGACTGTAAGGGTGTCAGGTTCTGCTAGTGTAATGCTTAGAAAGGTGGCAATAGAATTTACTGTAAGGGTGTTTGGTCCACCTGAAGAGAGAGAGAATTCTTAGCATGAGGAATATTCCACGAAAGTAACAATACCAAAAGAATTTCTTAATGATAATGTGGATCAGCATCCAGTTGACACAAGAATAGGCAGCCCAAGTCATGGTGAAAACAATGATTTCGACAGAGAAATTTCTAGACAAAGACTAAAGTGTTGGGAAAGCACCACTGGTGGTGTTTGGGTAAGTGAAACCATAGTTGAAAAACTCGCCAAGCCCAAAAAACATGGCTCGGCAAAAACTTAGTAAAAACTCAGCAACTTAAAAATTGCTTAAATTTCATTAAAAAACGATTTTTTTTTTGGCAAAAATCAATGATAAGATGCATCCAATGAGTCAATAATTGAGTACATAAAAGAAACAAACTGAGTCTAGTTGTATTTGATTGACTTGAAAGCAAATTGGGTACAAAATGGCATCCTCATGTGGAATGCACTGATACTAATACTCTAAAACAAAATGAAAATAGCAAATTGTTTTTGTAAAACTGAAAGTAAATAATACATTAATATATTTTACAAATTTACATCTTCCTCTTCCCATGTCTAGTGAAAACTATGGGAGAGGTAGAACTAGATGATATTATAGATGAAGACTTGTAGGCAAACTTGGAAATTTGGACTTGGAGAGTACCTAGAAAATCAGATGAATTCAATGGGAGTTTGAGGGTAACGCCCCCAATGGGGTTGAGGGGCAGCGCCCCTCATGGGGGTTTGGAGGCAACACCCCCAACGAAGTCGAGGGACAACGCCCCTCATGGGGGTCTAGGGGCAACACCCCCAACAGGGTCGAGGGACAACGCCCCTCGTGGGAGTCTAGGGGCAACGAAACCATAGAAACCTTCATGGCGTACATCATTTTGCATTAACAATAAAACCCAAATTAAGAACATCAAAGCCACACAAACCTTCATGGCACACATCATTTTAGCGGCCACAAGAGACTTTTTTCTGGACAAGCGAGCAATTTTGACAAGTAAATGGCAAAAAAAACTGCCAACAAAAGAAACCCATGAGTTTTTTATAACTCGCCGATTACTTGACGAGTTTTGAAACTATGAATGAAATGATCAAGAGGCAAGAACAAACAGAACACAGTTAGTTTTGCTCTAATGGCTAACATTTGGGGAGTGTATGAGCCCTAGGTGTTTGAAGAGGCAAAAGGTAAACCTTAATGGGAAATGGCCATGGCCGCCAACCATGAAAGTCTTATGAAAAATAAGACTTGAGATCTCTCAGATCTTCCACCAGGGAAGAAATCTATTGGCTGCAAATGAATGTACAAAGTCAAATACAAAGTTGATGGTACACTTGACAAGTACAAAGCATGATTGGTCGCAAAAGGGTTCTAATAAAGAGAAGGCATTGATTATGAGGAGACCTTTACTCCTACAACAAAGATAAGCACCATCCATTTAGTTCTAGCCACAGTAGCTCAATTTGGTTGGAAAGTCCATCAAATGGACGTAAAAAGTGTTCTTCAATGGAGACTTGGAGGAATAAGTGTATGTCTCAACCTCAAGTTTTCAAGTTGCGGGAAAAAAGAATCTGGTATGCAAATTGAAGAAATATTTGTATGCCCTGAAGCAAGCACCTAGTGCAAGGTACATCAAAATTGGCAAATATTTGGTTGAATGTCATGTCCCCTTCTAAGGCTTCATTAGTGCAGTGACCATTAGCCTATTTTTTGAGTTCTCGTAGGCTAAGTGGTAAAGCAAGGGGACTCCAAAGTTCTTGGAGGAGCCAGTTGTGGTGGTGCATGGTTTGTATTGGTGGCAGTGAGCTCAGTGGGTAACACTGGTCTGAAGGACATTCTCCATGGTGTTTTCGGACTTTGGGGGTGTTCTCCAACCTTCTTGAAAAGCATGTCTATTTTTAGTAAGTCACCAAAATGGCTTCGATCATGCATTCAATGCCTCAATGTAATGTCCCCAATTTCACCCTACACTCTTCATTTGGATTTAGCCTATTTCCAGAAATCCGTAGGCTACTCAGATGTGCAAATTTAGGGTTTCCACTTTCATTAAGTCTTGCGTCTGTTGGAAATATTGTCATTGATGTCAAAGTGAAATAGATGGAGTGAAAAGGTTTGTAAGGTTTGAAAAGGAGCACGATTAAAGAGAGCAGCAACGTGTTGAAGATCATGAGATTCAGATCATGAGACTTACTGGTAGTGGCTTTCAAGTTTGAAGAATGATTCAGAATTCAGACCTTTTAATCCTTAGATTAGAGTATCATAAGTTTCATTATGAAAAGGCTTAAATAGAATCACCATAAAGTTTAAGATGCTGGTTGATGTTGGCTTGACTCGACTCAGAGATGTTACATTCAGATTCAGATTTAGAGATGTATGACAGATCTTCAAGAAGATATATGGAAAAGTTTATGAGTAGACTTTTGAAGAACTTATGAACAGCTTACGAGTATCAAAAGAACATAACAACAAATATCTCAGAGAGAAAAGGCATATTGTCTTGAACCCAAGGCTCTCAAGAGATCAGGTTGAACAACTGACACAGATACACATGAACTGCAAGTTACCTCTTGTTCACTTATTTGGAGAATTGAATATTTTGTTGCCCAAGTTTATGTCTAATAAGGAGAACAGCTATTTACATAAATCAAACTTGTACACAAAGACAAGATACCGATGATACTCAAAGGATATGGTCATGTTGATGTTGCTGATAACGTGTCCTCAGAAATGGCCCTGAAGATAAATTATATTAAGCAGAGTTTATATTAAGCAACGATCTTTTTAAGGATGATACAGATTTGATTTAAAAAGGGCACATAAAGACATAATCAAATAAGACAAATGAAGAAAGGACAAAAATAGAACAACCTCAGATTTGCAAAAAGAAAAAATTCAAAAAAGGTGCGATTAGTTTTGTTTAGAGAAAAAGAAACAAAGTAAGAAAAAAACGATTTAAGAAAAGGACAAAATGAGAAAAGGACAAAAGCCTAATAAGACAAATTAAAAAAAGTACGATTCCATACATGTTTTATTTCTGAAAAGGTGCGATATAATAAAAAGATACGTCTTAACTCCAAATGGTGCGATCTTCAAAGGACGTGTTTATTAAATCTGAAAAAACATCAAAAGACATGTTAAGAGATGATGCGATGGTTTGAAAGTTTTTCATAAGGGATGCGATTTTACAAAGGACGTGATTTTTTGTAGAGGCAGATCTCTAATGAGATGACCTTCCATTAAATAAAGAATATATATATATATATTTGATATTCAAAAATGTGGTGAGTGGAATAACGGATATATCATAAAAACATGATTTTTTGTGCTGTGCGTGGAAAACGATGAATATTATTTGAAGGAAGGCTGTAGTGAGTACAGCTATGTGTGAGGGCGATTGAATAAAATGAATATCATTTAAAAGTCTGGGTTAAAGAAGAGTGTGATTGTATGTGGTATATAAAGAGTGAATAAGGGTGTGTGTTTTGCAATGAGAGTTTAAAAGATATCTAGAGAATTTGAGAGATATATAATACGAACAGATTTATAATTGTGAAGAGTAGAAGAAAAGGAAGAACGAACACATCAAATACACCAGATTTATGAAGACTTTATAAGCAGATTTATGGGAGATTATGAACAGATCTGTGAGAGTATATGAACAAGATTTATGGAAGATTAAAAGAGCAGCACTATCAATTATAAAGTGAATATTATCTGAAGGTTGAGTTGAGAAGGAAGATTTGAAAGAAGAACTTGTTTCAATTCTGTAAAGAGTTCGTGCAGAGGCAAAGAGAAATATATGCAAATTGGAGCAGAGTTTTGTGAAGATTTATTTACATGTTGAGCAGATTTATGAAGAGATGATTGCTGATTGAGAAGTGATTTTTGAAGATAATTCAAGGTCAGTCCAAGAGGAGTTTGTGCAAATTTGTATGAGGAAAATATAAGAAGCAGATCTGTAAAGTAAATTCATCATAAGCTGATTTATGTGAACACCATTCAAGATAGATAAATTCAAGAAGAGGAAGATTGTGAAGTTCATCATCCGTTGAGGAAGCAACATTAAAAGTGGAACACTATTCATTCAAATTATAATCGTTGCTAAGTTGGTGCTTGGCAAGTAGGAGTTGGTGCTCCTTGTAGGTTGGTGCCTACTAAATCAGCATTAGGGGTTGAAACTCCTTGTAGGTTGGTGCCTACTAAATCAAGACTAAGGGCTGGTGCTCTTTGTAGGTTGGTGCCTACTAAAATACATATTTGGTGATTAGAGTAGGTTGGTGCTACATTCATTGTAAAAGCTTATATAATTTATAAAGTACAATTGTTGGTGTCAACTTGTTCATATTGTGATATTCTTGCATAGTTGAGTTGTGTTAAAGTTTGAAGTTGATAAAGGTTGTAAAGGGTAAAAGTTTGTTGATATACTGATTCAACCCCCCCTCTCAGTATATCTTTGTGCTCTTCAGCGTCCAACTCATTTCAGCTTTTTGTGGGTTTTGAGGTGAACTTACTATTTTTGGCATTGGCTATTTTTAGTAAGTCTAATTTTGGCAGTGGCATCATCAACAGTTTTGCTCAGGTCATCATGCTATTTTTGGCAATCCATCAGTTTCAATATTGGCGTTGGTTTTGGTTATCTCCTTGGACTGAGTTTTATACTTAGTGAATTTCATTTTTTTAAGTTGTACCCCATGCCTAGGATTGATGACTTCAAGTTGTTTTAAAGAGGGGACACTAAGGGGTCAAGTTGAGCATTTAATGATTTAATAAATGTTTTATTGTTGCATTTTGAAATGGATGCCAAAAAGGGAAGATGAATAATATTTTATTATTTCAAAATAAAGTGAATGGTTGAAGTGGCGTCCCTTTTGGAAGTTGAAGTGATTCGACTTCTTGAAATTCAAAGTGTTTCATTTGCCATTTGAAAGCTTATTTATTGAGGCCTTGCTCATTCATTCTCATCTTTGAAAAATATTGTAAAGTTATGCTGCTGGTTTGAAATCCAAAATCCGGCTAAGGGAAAGCTTAGCAAGTTTACTCCATTCTTCAAGCCTGAAACTATGGTTCCCTAGATGGTCTATTGGGAGTGTGCTTCATCCAGAAGTACATATTGAGCATTATAGTGGAGTTTTGGTGAGATATTTCCAGTTTTCATGTTGTTGGTTATTATTTGGCTGAAAGGAGATTTTTATATACAGCTTTTGTGTAATCTTTAGTTTTGATTTGGGTGTTGGTCCTATCAATTCCTTGACTATTGGCGACCCCTTTTGGAGAGTTTCAGAATTTTTAATGAAATGCAGATTTTTATCTAAAGAAATCAACCCCTTTGAAGGCTGTACCACTTGCAGAGGGCTTTGGAGTTCGAACAAAAATTATCTAATAAGTTTTGATGCAGATTTTGTATGGTGAATTGGGCGCCTACCTTCCAGAGAGCTTTTGCAATTTAAATCAGGCCATTTGAAGGTATCATGAAAGAGTTATGATCATTTTTATGTGTTTTCTGTTTGCTGATAGACATTTCCAGATTGCAGATTTTTATATCAGATTGCTTCAGTTTTCTGATTTTGGTTTCAAGCATCAATAATTGAGAGATTATCTATTGGAGAATTCATCCTTTTCATTGTGCTTTGTAAAGATTGCAAAAACACTTGAAAATTGCAGCTATTTCTTATTGTAAAACTGAAAACAGTGTACTGTTTCAGTCCTTTAATTTGCTACATTTTCTTGTAATTAATTCACATCATTGTAACCCCTGGATGGTTTACCGCCAGTGTGGAGAAAGAAAACAATTTAATCTCTCATTAATTCACCCACTATTTAAGAGGTGAATCCCCACTGTTGAGTGGATGCCTGCTAAGCAGATGAATTGTATTTCATTGTAATTCTTTCCCCCCACTAAACAAGTGGTAGTGTGGATTGCTTATGGTCAGATCACCGCCTACATTTCATTTTCAGCTTTGTATTTCAAGTTCAAATTATTGCTAATGATCCCATCACCATAAGTTATCACCTCGCCTTCAATAGGATCTTGGTGAACTTTCTTGGTGAAGGTTACTTTTAAATTGGATATCTTTTGGGATCTAACACTAACATTTGGCATAGTGCTAGTTTGTGTTGTGAAAATCCAAGAAAAAATTAAGGGGCTTATTTCACTCAACATCACATTAGTGCAATCATAATTGGATTTCGAGGTGTTTCGGGATTTTCCATAACTTGGGGGGTAAATTATTTTAATATTTCACTTAAGTTATAATGTTTAATTATTATTTTCATTACTTAAGTGTTATGACTTTTCAAAAAGCCAAAGATGCCTCCAAGTTGGACGCCTATGATAAGGGGGATGTTGCACATAACGGTGATTATTATTATTTTAAAAGGCAATTGTGGGAAAAGTCAAATATTTTATTATTTCAAAATTGTAATATTTCCCTCCAAAAAGCTATATAAGGAGGCGTTGAGGGGCTCCTTTGTTCATTTTGAGAATTGATAACGAAGTGCTATTGATCTGATGATGGATTCTCCAAGTCTTTGAGGATGACAACCCTCTCAGATTATTCTAGCTTCGGAATTGAAATATATTCCCTAGCTGGACTGATGTGGTTCCATTTCGGGGATCACCATTGGAGCTATTGGTGAATTTTTTCAGTTGGCTTTCTATTATGGATTATTTTGACATATTCTAGTATTGTTTGTGTGTGGATGAAGCTGTTTTCAGTTGCAGATTTTGGAGTGATGATTTCAGATGTTCTCCTTGCTGTTGGGTCGTACCATTGCTAGTATAGGCCGTACGTCTCATGATGCTGATGCAGATTAAAGTGTGTAGAATCAGCTTCTGGGTATTTGTCCAATCGAATTCTTTGCACTTGACGACTAGGAAGGGACTGGTTGCAGATTGCAAAACAAAGTTTCTGATTTTTGGGAGGCAAATTGGCCAAGTGCTGGGTTGTACCATTCCTAGGGAGGCATGTGGAGGGGCAAGGAAAATCGCTCCTCTTTCCTGGCTGTTTGGGGTCCCTAAGGGGGCACCTAGACATTGTGAAACACTTATTATCAGTTTTGGAGTGTTCTTTGATGTGTTGGAGGAGTTCTACGGAGTCGTGCCAGCTGTGTACTTTCTGCTACAGTATATCAGACCTGTTTCAGACTGCATTTGGTCACTTTCTTGAGGTATACTTGCTAATACATTGCTTGGATATCTTGCTTATGTGGTTGGGGTTCATTTGGGGGTGTTCATTTCATCTTCCTATCGTATTTGCAGTCATACAGCAGAGTTGTAATTGATTTGAATTATATTGTGAGAGCTCATATTGTAACACTGAATGGTAGTACCATCAATGACCTCGCTCTTGTATGATTTTGCTACTTACCCCACTGCATAAGTGGTTTCATTTACTACTCACCACATTGCATAAGTGGTTTCATTTGTACTTACCCCACTGGACAAGTGGTCTACTAGCACTCACACACCACTAAAAAGTGGAAGAGCTTGTTTACATTTCAATATTGTTTTAGCTTTCCCACTACAAAGAGGATGTGCTCAGCTTACCCCACTAAACAAGTGGATTTCATTTCCAACAGTTGATTTTCTAATGTAATCCTTACTACCATATGCTCTCACCTTGCCCACATTAGGAACTTGGTGATCAGAAAGTAGCAGGAAATTGCTTATCTTTACTTTCTAATTTTAAAGCTAACATGTTAAAAATTCAAAAAAAAATTAAGGGTGTTATTACATTGAACAAGGATTCCAGCAGTGTCCTCTAGATCCAAATTTGTACGTCAAAAGTGTAGGCAATGAGATCATTCTGCTGGTCATTTATGTAGATAATATCATTATTACAGGTAGTGAGGCATATTTGATTGAACAACTCAAATGTAATTTAAGTAAATCTTTTGACATGACTGATCTAGGCCTCCCACATTACTCTCTAAGTCTACAAGTTTGGCATACAAGTGGTGGTTTTTTTATTTCTCAATCTAAATATGCACAAGAGTTTGTTTGACAAGTTCAAAATGAAAAATTGCAAAATCTCCTCTACACCTACGGAGAAAGGGCTGAAGCTTTCAGCCAAAACAAACTCAAGCGTAACAAATGAGTTAACATTCAGGAAACTAGCGGGCAATCTTCTATACCTTACAGCCACTAGACCTACTTTGAGCTTTGCTATGAGTTTCATCTCCAGATTCATGACAGCCCCAAAGGTAGAACATTGGGTTGCATCAAAGAAAGAGTTGAAACATGTGAAAGGGACTGTTGACTTTGACGGATCTACTAGTCGTTTGGCCATAAAAGCATAGAAGGTTGACGACTCCTCACAATGCTTTGCAACATGAGCTTTTGATAGAGGCCCTCCCAAATTGGATTTCTCTTCAACCAACCTCTTTCTATAGTGCTTCTTCATGTGGCCCAATTTACCACAATAGTGACATGTGCCATTTTTCAATTTCTTATAAGTCTTTTCATTACCTTTCTATTGTTTGCCTTTGCCTTTGTCTTTGGCTACAAAAAGGCCTATTCTGTAACATCCCCTTACAATTTTTTCAATTTTTAGCACAACATTTCACCCATTAACATTAGAGAAATCATAAACCAACTGAAAGTAACCCTTCACTTTTTGATCACACAAATCCCAATGAGGGCAAGGTGAGAGTATACAATAGAAAGGGGATCGTTTGGTGAAATCCAAAATGAAAGGACAAATGAGAAACGGCTCAGTCGATCAGAATGTAATGCAGATGCAAACTCAACCACTTATTCAGCGGGAGTGTAACAGATGATTCAGCTGATTAGCATGATATGAAAATGCATACTCGACCACTTATTGA